>PVJX010002284.1:5292-133316 GCA_004027295.1 Dolichotis patagonum
TATTTGAATCTGGTTTGTTAGATTGCTACTTTGTATTGACTGATTTTATTTAAATCTGTTATGATTGATAGCATCAAGTCTAAGAGTATAGGCAACTACACTGAAGATGACAAGATTCACTAAGATACCCACTCTGGTTTGATTATTACTTGCTTTTGAAGTCTTATAATGTCTCCAATGCTTTGTTTTTATTAATGTTATATACTGCTGAGACATTATGGTAACCATTGTAGATCACCTAGTATTGCGGTTTTATGTGAGTTTTTGTCTCATGTTTTTCTAGGAATAGTTTTATCTTGCTTTGTTTTGTTTTTACCTCTAATACAGAAAGGATAGATATACATGTAGAGACTCATATATGTGTAGAGCTTATAAACAGTGTACGAGAACCAACTATATAACACATGTTGAAATGAACAACTTCTTTGAAGAAAAAGAGACACTACAATACCCAGTGCTGATTCCATAATGTCATGATGTGAAATCCAGCAAAACTATCACTTTTTGTTCAAAGTGATTTTAGCTTGCTTTGTCTTGTTTAAGTTCAACACATATGAAGGTATGGACAGCTGTTTTGAGGAGAATGAGAGACATTATGACAGCCATTCTTGGCTTCCCTAATGTCTGGTCTTGAAGACCTGAAATACTCTCCTCGTCCTGCTCAGATCAATTCCATACTAGGTTGTTTCATGTGAATTCCCTGTATGTGACAATATGGACAACTATTTGGAAGAAAACAAGGGTCAATATGATAGAGAGTGAATATCTCCGATTGTCTAGCTTTGAAATTTATGTCTCTTGCATTGCTTTCTTGTGATCCGCTTTGTTCTGTTTTTGTTGTGTTTGATTTTACCCTTTTGATATAATTGCATGTATACTTGAGTGGGTAAGATGGATGACCATATTGCTGTTTTTGTCAGATCGTGGAGAACTGTTAACAGTCTCACTGTTTGAATGTCTACGTTACATGTTTTAACTTTGTAATTTGAACAACTATCTCCAAGAAGTCAGTATGTAATTTGTCAAGTAATAATTTCTTAGGATTTTTTGTTGTTGTTCTTTTCCTTTTTTCCTTGGAATTCTGTATTGTTGCTACCCTTTATTCTGTTTTGTTTTGGTTTTTTTTTCCTCTTTAAATAAAATTTAAAAAAAAAATGAAATGAGCCAAAATACTTTTATTGGTTAAGCTCAAGTGCTGTGACTAAAGGTGTTTATTTGCTTTCTCCTGCACTGTTTTTATAATTTTTTCAAATGTAATTTTCAAAGCCAAAAATAGTGTTTGTGGAAAAGAGCCATCGAAATAGTCAACAGGAAAACATTTTGTTATTTAAATAAAAATAGTCCACGTACTACTCCCTAGTTAGGCCTCAGTTGTTCGTTGTATGATGTTTGGACTCTCCAATGATTTGCTGAGCAGATTCTTTACAGTTATCATTTCTCAGAATTGTAACACACACACACACACACACACGCGCGCGCGCGCACACACACACACACACCTTTCTTGGCAGTGGAAACAAATCTTACAATGTCAAATAAACATGAGTTTCTCTTATTTGTGGTAGAAATATTTCTAAATGTTTCTGTGTTTCCTAAAACCTGACAGGCCTGTAAATAATAAGGAAAATATTTAAAAATCAGTAAAGAGCCAGTACAGATCATTATGTGATGGGTCTGTTTTGGTCACATTTCATAGAAAGAGCCCCTTCAGAGTGGCCGTCAGACTGACATGCACTGTGTGTTAACACTACCAGTGGAAAAGGCTGCTGAATTGGTCCCGCTGTTTTTGCATTGAAGGAATAAGTTCAATTAAAAGATAAAGTGACAGTCCTAAATTCCGTGGGAGGAGAAATAATAATCATGGTCTGATTCTGCTTGAACGGAGTTTGGAAGTTCAGATGATGAAAGCAGATGCCAGTGTCAACCTCCTCAACTCGAGTTTCACTTACAGGTAACATTTTTGGAAAACAGATCTCACATATGAGTAGTTACAGCGTACAAAGAGTTTCAAGAAAAAGATAATCTACCCTGGCAATTTTTCTTCTTAAAAAACATCCCTCCAACTTTGCCAATGGTGCTGCCACCAGCAGCATAGCGCTCCGGTGTCCAGCTGTGAGCCTGCAGCATTTCCTGAGCCTCTTTCTTATAATAGCACCTCGGCCGGGAACAGGGAAAAAAATAAAATAAAATAGGACTTTTTTCCATTGCAAGTGACAGAAATTCATCCCAAATTAGCTGAAGCAAAAAATAAAAACTTAGAGGTGGGTCGTGTCTTAGCCCATTTTCTGTTACTACAGCCAAGTATCATTGGCACCATGAATTGGTTAAAGACCTAACCTCCAGGTAACTTCGTAATTACAAAACATTTAGATTTTAAATTAGGATTACATCAAGTTAAAGAATAATAGAATCTTTGATGCGGAAGTGCATGGGTCTTGAATTCTCAGGTCGTCAGTATGTGTCTACGGAGAGGGGAATTGCTTATAGAAGAACAGGCGATAAGTAAAAGATGTGAAGAAATTGCTTAGTGATTAGTGATCTTAGTGATCTTTAAACTGCAAAGGCAGGGAGTCTCCATCCCACCCATGAGCTTCCTTATGGGAAGGGTAGGGTACGGATGTTGGGAGCTGAAACAGTAGACACCTACTCTCCAGTAGAAGCAAGAGGTGTTTTTGCCCTCAGAGACAAAGGGAATCAGAGGACGCCAAAAGCATGAAAATAGAAAGATGGCCTTCAGGATTCCTTTTTCTCCAGGTCCTCTGCTGCCACCAAGCCTCAGAGTGAGCATTGTCCCCAGGTTCTCAGCAGAGTGCCCTGGCTGCCAAATTCCTGCCAGAAGGGCTGCCTCTTGGCCTTTTTTACCTGCAGCCTCTTGCTGCCCTATGAAACAGGGCGCAGACCCACGAGCACCGGCAGCATGCCTGAGTCACTGGTTGGGTCCCTGGATGTGTGACCCTGTGATGTTGCACCTTGAAGATGCACCGGGACAGTATAAATGCTATGTAGGTAGTTATAATACCACATTGCTTAGGGAATAAACCTACTTGTTGAAGAAAAAACCTACTTGTTGAGTGCAGACACAGTTTCTAAAAAATACATAGTTTTTAACCCTGTGTTGGTTGAATTGTGCATGCAGAGTGTGTGGAACTCTGTTGGCAGTGAATTCTCATGGTAAACGGGTGTCCCTCAGCCCAGCCTAACACTGGTCTCTGCCTGGCTGGCCTGTGGCTTTGGACTCCAGCATTCTTCCCTACCTATCCATGGACATTCTGCCTTTCTCCAAGGTATAGTTTAGGTGCCCCCTCCCCATTATTATTCTCAAGTCCCCCTCCCCAGGCCCCACTGTGACTCACGATGAGCCCTCCTAGTTGTACCACTCACTTAACATCTAATTCTTCTTTTTTTATTTTATTTTTTATTTTAAAGGGGGTAAAATTAAACACAACAAAATGGGACATAAGAAAGCATAAATTTGAAAGCTAGGCAACAAGAGATCCTCACTATCTATCATACTGCCTCTTGTTTTCTTCCAGTTGGCCATATATCTTCGCCAGGGAGGGGAGTAGTTGCTTGATTTCCCGGCGCCCCAGGTCCCAGCATGGTACTGGTCTCAAGAGACGCTGGTGTCTCCCTCTCTGGGCCGCTGAAGCCTACATCTAATTCTTCTTAACCAGTTTGTTAGGCTGTTGTTCTTTAATTCTTATATTGGTATCTTTATTGCATTTTCATCCTTATTCTCACTAGATTGAAGGCACTCTGAGGTCTGTGATCCTATCCCAGATATTTTTAGTCTACTAGAATCCTTGGCATAAATACCTCTCACACAGCAGTTTTCAGTGAATATTCGTGGATTTGACTGTTAAGCTTTGTTTTCCTGAGATTGAACACATTCAGCCTAGTAGTAGCCCCCAATCCTTTAGGTCATCCATAATCAGAAAGTTGAATGGAAGAGAATTCCTACTGTTAACTTGTATACAGATTGAGTAATCCCAGCAACCACTAATCATCTGTTCTTTGGTCTTTTCTACTAATTAAATCAGCACCAGCCAGTTACTACTTTTTATGCTATTTTTGCAGTGCAGCAAATGTGTCCACTCGAAGGGTTCGGTTGAACAGCGCGCCTCTCTGGGCCCTGCCCATCTTGGCGGTCTGACCTCCCCTCCCACTACTTCCTGCACCAGCCCTTCCGCAGGCCTTTGTGCTGGCAGGCGCTTTACTCTTCTTTTTTTTTTTTTTTTTTTTTTTTTGGTACTGGGGATCGAACTCACAACCTTGCGCTTGCCAGGCAGGCACTTAAGCCACTGAGCTAAATCCCCAGCTTTACTCTTCTTTCAGTCTCAGCTCGGATGCACTTCCCTGAGGGGGTTCCCAGGCCCCTGGGCCCAGATCACTGTCCACTGCAACTTCCCATCCCTGTGGGATCCTCCTTGTATTTGTGCTTTTTTGGAAGCTATCTTTCCCATACTAAAATATAAGCCTGTGAAATTAATAAATGCATGTCTATCATATCACGACTAACTTCTGTCCAAAACAGAGGTCCTAAATAATAGTATTAGGAACCGGACACGAGTTACTTATCTCCCGTGGTGCGCAGTTTAGGGCTGGTATAGAGTCCTCAGCATCAGATTCCTTTGCGTTCCCGCGGTGACAGAGAGCAGATGATCTGGGACAGCAGCGCGAGGAGGGCAGTCAAGAAGCACTGTCTCCTCCCCTAGGGATGCCCCTTGGAACTGTGCAGCCTCTTGCCTCCCTCCTGTAGGCCTGACATTAGTCGTGTGCCCTTACCCGTCTGCTTCGGAAGCTGGGAGATGGCATCTTTGTCCTGGGTAGACATGTGGCCCGGTGACCACTGTGTTCCCTGCTCCCAGCCCACTACCAGGAACACTATGCCTTGGCTGAATGCAGAAATGAGCTGAACACTTACCTATTCGTTTGCCAGAGCTACTACAACAAAGTGCTACAAATGGGGTGTTTGTCGTACCCGGGAGAACAGAAATGTTTTGTCTCACACTTCTGGAGGCCGGAAGTCCCAGATGAGGGTGTCCTCGCCATGGCTTCTTCTGAGGGCAGTGGAGGACGTGCTCCTTGCTCCCTCCTAGCTCTGGGCTCTGCTGGCCCGGTTCAGCTTCCTTGGTTTACAGATCTCTCTCCTGTCCCTACAGGATGTTTCTCTTGTGTGTGCAACTCTGTGTCCAAGTTTCCTACTTCTAGTAAAAGGAACCCCAGCCATATGGATTCCAGCCCACCTTCTAACCACATCTTAACTAATTACATCTGCTCCACCTCATTTCCCATGAAGGTCACATTCAGAGATACTAGAGATTCAAAAGTCATAGGAATTTAAAACAGGAATTAAAATGTTGGGGCAGGAATACCATGCCGCATTCAATATAATTTGATGCAACAAAAATTCATAGGGTTTATGACTTTTGGGGTGGGGCCACAATTCAGCACAGCACAGCTTGGAACAGCATCATCTCCTCTCCTGTGGTCCCTCAGAGACACATGGCATCTGCTGTGCCCCACCCCCCAGTGTGACGCAAGTCCCCTTCCGCATGGAGTGACCCATCCCGTCTGCCCAGCCCAGAGGATGAGTTCAGTGGGGGTGGCAGTGGGTGGGGCAGGGCCTAGCAGAGGCCACTCAATGTGACAGCTGAAACCACAGAAGTCAAGCTTCTTCCTGATCTGACAGACTCAGGAACAATGCAGAAAGGCGTGGGTCCCCCGTGTTCAGAGGCTTTTACAGGAAGATGACAGCTGCCGCCTTGGTAACGGCCTGTAGTCCCCAGAGTACACTGTGCAGCACAGTCTGTGTCCTCCAGGCCGGCTAGGAATGGCCAAGCCAGGGTCTGGCCCAGCTCCCGCCCCCAGCCCCAAACCTTCATTCATTCTTGAAGTTTTGTGCTGTTTGGTTCTGCCTTGTTCCTCCCTGGACAATAAAGCTCCTCTGAAGACCAAGACACGATTTTATTTATCTCTGTAATTCCCACCGCTCTGGTGGGTTAAACGAAAGTCGCCCTTCAGTAGAAAGCAATTAAACAGCGCTTTTCCAAAGGGAAGAGGATGACGTCATCATCCGCCAGGAAGCTCAAGCTGGATTCATGCTCCAAAGTGGAGACAATAAAACGTTTCCTGCAGTTTCCGCTGCCGCGGGTTCTGGCACTCTGAGAAGCAGGCAGTGCTGCTCTGCCCTGGTGCCCAGGGTCCCTGGTACTCAGGAGTTCAGCAGAGGGAAACCCAGAGCTGCTGAAGCCCTGACAGGGTCAAGGGGAGCCGTCTGCTGGATTGTGAGAGAGGGTGACCTCCTGCTGCAGCACACGTGTCCCATACATGTCACACATGACACGTGACACGAGACCGAGGCCCTGGGTCCTGCTTCATGATCCCTGGTACCAAAGGGAGCAGAAAGCTCAACTCCAGGCCAGACACAGCGGGAGCAGCCTTCTTGTTTTGAGCACCCTCCCACTGGATTGGGCCCAGAATGGCACCCCCTCAGCCCGAGCCATCTTCCCACTTATGCTGGGCCTAGGCAGGGTCGCAGCAGGGAGTCTGGCTGTCACAGGCCCTCACTCGGCCTTCCGAATATGACTTGGGCCTGTGTGTCCTTCCCTAATGTTTCCTCTTAAAAATCTGTCACATGTGGCAGTCATTCTGTTCCTTCTCCATGCTTATAATCCAGATGGCCAAGTGCACGCCAGGCAGGTGCTGAGGCACAGGAACAGGGTTAGTGCTTCAGGCTTCGCACCTGGGTCCCCAGGGGACTTGTGTCCTGGAAGCTCACAATCAAAAGCCACCTCAGGCTTGGGGAGAGAGGCAGGGCTGTGTTTCCATCCCTTCTTCAGATCGCCCCGGACATACATCATCTTCAGCCCAGCTAGTCACCTCACTCCAGAGATGGGCCACTGAGGCCAGAGGTTGCACAGACAGTGCCTGTCCAGAGGCCTGTGGCTTTGATCACTCACATTTCTTCAGGGCGAAGGCAATAGAAAGTCGTGTCCCGACAGTGACCTCTGTCTGATGTATGCTCAGGTCTGAAAGGTGACTGCTTTCATCTCTTCAGCGGGTTGTAAAATTAGGTTCATCCATTATCAGACTTGAGCCTGGTTGTTAACAACAGGCTTCACTCGTGGTGAAGTAACCGAGAACAACAGCCCTAGTTACACTGCTGCCACTGGCCAGGGCAGGTGGCTGGGGGTGCTTGCCCTGAACCCTGAGGAGGACCTGCCATTAGGTGCTGACCTGCCACATCCCCCGGCCCATTTGGGCCAGCTGGTTCCAAGACATTACCATGTGTGAATCTCTGTTCTAACTTTGGCTTTGTCTTGTTTTTATTCTTTTTCTCCTTTACCCAGTTTCCATATTCAATTATTTATACATTAAATATACCTTTTCATGTTTTACGAGCACTCATATTTTGTAAAAAAATTAGGAAATATAGGTGAGTAGAATTTTTTTTAATGTAACCTGCCGCCACTTGGAGAAAACTATCTGTGAATATATTCTATGATAATTCATTTTCTTTGGTTGGTTTTATTTTTTGAGATATGGTCTTGTTGTTAGTTTAGGCTGGCCTTTAATTCAGGGCAATCTTCCTGCCTCAGCCTCCTGAATGCTGGGATTACAGGCATATGCCACCACACTTGCCTATTCTAATTTTTCTAATGCATATATTTTTAACTTACATTTTTCACTTGCTGATATTTGAGAATAGCATTTGTACATATAAAAATTCATCAACATTAGATGGCTGGACAGAAGAATCAATTTATTAATCCAGGCACTTGTCGTTGGTCATTTAGCTGGTTTCCAACTTTTCACTTTTGGAACCAGTATTGCAGTGAATTGTATTTCTACACATTCTCAGTTGTTAGGGTAAATTCCTAAAAGGGGAATAGTTGAGTAAAAATAATAAATATATATTGTTTTAAACTTTGTATTGAGAAATCTTTTAAAATATATATAATTTAGACAAAATGCTACATTGAGCCCTCTTATATCCGATAATGATCAACTCTTTGCCATTTTTCCCCCATCTATTTTCCTGCCTTATTTAGAAACAGATCCAATACTTCATGCCTGAGAGGCTTATTTCTGAATAAGGCTCATGAGTACCATGAGCTGGGCTAGTTAGGAGGCCAGAAATCACCTCTGCAATATGCAGAGAGAAGGATATGTAGAAAGATCAATCTGCATAAGACAGTGGGGTAACATTTAATGTTTAGGAGACTACTGCTTCGGTTTTGATGTGTAAACCTTTTTGTCCCTGGGAAGTCCTAGCCTCTTATCTCAAGGTGAACCCAACTGACACCCTGGAGCTGTGTGGCTCTACCATCTTGCTGTGCTCAACCATTTAGAGGGAGACACTGAAGCAAGGAAACAGGAAACCGTCACCTGGCTTCAAAGGTTATACATCAGCACCTCAGCCAGCCCTATGTACATTGCTTAGAGCCAACTGAAAGGAAAAGGGAATAGCTTAGCCAGCTCTGTATGTATCAGTACGTGGAGATAGAGCCAAGTTTAACCAAAGTGGAAGTAACTGCTCTGTATTCAAGGAGAACTATTCAGGTGGTCTCTATAACATGTGTTACTCCTTTTTCTATTTTCCCCAGTTCATGCTTTGAAAGATCTGAGCACAGCTTTGGAGATTTTCCTACCATTTCACACTGACTTGTGCATTTATTTGTGGAAGGTAAACAAAGCCTTAAAATACATCAAACATTAGTTACAATTAAGCACTCTTTTTTCTTTCCTAATACCCTATAGCATGAAGGTCCAGGACCAGGTCACTATAGCTTGAAAACACCTCCACCGATTTCTGTTACTTCCTGTTTTCAATCCAAGCTACCCCGGCTTTTGCCCAGCTTTTCGGTAAGTATCTGAAGGACAGACAACCCTAGAGTGTAGCTTCAGTGTGGGTCCTAGGCATCTTGGAAGAGTGGGTGGGTGAGATGGAGGCACGGTAGTATCACCTGGGGTCCACAGTGGTCTGATGAGGCAGCAGGGGTGTCCTGGTTTCTGACTCAAGCTGACTCTAGGCCTGAAGGCCATGCTGACTTGTGAATCAGTCAAGAAGAGTTGCAATGGTGACCCCCCCCCCCAAACACACCCGGATGCTTTCAGGGGCTATAAAGCAGCCCCTTCATGGGCTGACTGGGCTGTGAAAACCACCCTCTTCAGCCTGCAGACCCAACAGTCTATGTGTAGCTGCCAGGAGCCCAAGGAGGCAGAAACAGCAGCACTAAACTAAATGGGATCACTGAGGCGGGAGCAGTTGAGGGCTAGAAGAAGACAGGAAGAAGCCCACAGACAGCTGCAAAGAGAATGGATTCTGGGGCACACAGAACCTCAAAGGCCCTGAGAAGACTAGGAAAGATCACAAAAACATGAGGTGGTACTTGCTAATGGTGGCTTTAAACATATTTTTCAGTGCTGAAAACCCATTTTCATTTGTTCAGTAGCCTCGCTGCTGGGCTTCAGAGCTGCGGTGCTGTGCTTCTTTGGAGCCCCAGTCAGTAGAACCGCAGGTGGACTGACAGAGAGAGGCAGGGGGATCCCCACATCACAGTGGTATCATCAGGATCCAGAAACAATTGTTTGTCAGAGCCCACAACACTGAGCATTCCTGGGAAGACTGAGTCACACTAAGCAAACTCCCAGCACACCGAGCAAACCCAGAAAGTACAGTGTTGGCTCATACACATCCGCTGAAAGGGCCTGGTCTTTGAGGCTGCTGTTCAGACTTTCAGGAATCTATCATGGAAGCCAAGGACAAACAGGCCACTGGGTGACAGTGAAATCAGGGCTGAAGGCCCAGGATGGGTCATCTCAAGGTGGCTGAATCAGCAGCCTCCTGTGAGGTGGTCCTTCTGGGCCTGCTTTTCTGTGGCCTGGGCTTCCCGGATAGTGCATACCAGCCACACCCTCATCAACAGCACTAATAAAGGCCTCTGCTCCCTTTGACCTGTGGCCAGGACTCTATTAGATTTCTGAGCTGCTCCTCTGCTTTTGGTGAGGGAAGTAGCCTGTCACTTAAACAACGTCTGTAGGCAGCCATCTCTCTACATGAGTGGCCTGCTCTGGTCCACTCTCGGTGACCACTTACCCTGCCTTCCACCTACCCTATGGAAAGGTGGACATGATAGGTCGGTGGTCACAGTGAGCAGTGGTGGTGGTGGGAGCAAACATGTGCAAGGCCATTTGCCAGCCCAGTACAGCCTGTCTCAGTGAGCTTGTAGCCTCTCACCAGGCAAGTACTCTGGGCCCAGAATCACACCCGTCTACTGGTAAGGAGACTGGGACTCAAAGTCAGACCTGTCTGACTCTAGAACTCTTGTCCTTCTTGTTTGTTTTGGTTTTTTGAGACAGGATCACTCTATGTCATTCAGGCTGGCCTTGAACTCCTTATGTAGCCTGGGCTGTCCTCAAACTTGCGGTGATCCTCCCGCTTCAGCCTCCTGAGTGCTGGGATTGGAAGTGTGTGCCACCACACCAGGCCTTGAACACTCATTCATTAGTGAGCACCTTTTGTAAATCCTCAGCTGCTGTGGCCCTGAGGTCGCAGAGCCCAGCCAGAGACTCAGGACACCCAGGAAGCTGGCAGTCCTCAAATGACTCCATCCCCAGCCTCCCAAGTGCTGGGATGACAGGCATGCACCACTGCACCTGGCAACTCCTTTGTGTCTTAAGCAGCCCAAGGCAAAAATCCCTTTGTGTTTCAAGATTATGGGTGCACACCCCAGTGTGGGAAGTGCCGATCTGGGAAACTGAAGCCTCCATCTGTGGAAAGGGCCTTCATTTGTACTGCGCTGTAGGAGAGAAACATTGTTTAAATCAACTGACAAAATGTTTTGGTACAAGGGCTTCATCAAAGTTAAAACATGACGGTTTGAGAATGAGGACATGGGGATCCCTTGAGAATACTTCTGACCCGGGGGCCCTTAGGCCCAGATTGAGAAAGGCTGTGCTTTATCACACAGGGTCAACGAGAGAGTTTAGAATGTGGGGTACGGACCCCCTCTCCCCCTGCAGTACTAGGAACTGATCCCAGAGCCTTGCGTGCCCTAGGCAAGTGTTCCATCCCCACCCCTCTCAGCAATACCCAACCCTTTTATTTATTTTTAAATATTTTAAAATTATGTTTGTTTTTGCACTATTGGGGATTAAATTCAGGGCCTTGGTGCTGAACTGTATCCCCAGCCCAGTTCATTTGTATTTTGAGATGTGGCCTGGTGAGTTGCCCAGGCTGGACTGGCCTTTTGCCTCAGCCTCCCAAGCCCCTGGGATGACAGGTGCAGCCCTCCACTCCCAGCCAGGGGGCTTTTGCATCAGATGGTCAGGTTCAGAATGGAGTCTCCAGCTGTTGGCTGCTGGACAAGGTCACTGGAGGGGATGCCGATGGCATTCCTGGGGACAGGCGCTGCTGGGCAGAGCACCCACTAGGAGACGGCATCCCTCGAAGTGCTGGTAGTATGTGCTCCTGCTTCCCCAGGCAGGAGCCAGGCAGGCCCCGACTAGTCCAGCCCTTGTCTCAGCACTTTTCTAACCTCACAGTGACCCCAGTAGGAGCCCTCAGGTCCAGGACACCCCTCCCATGCCAGTGTGGACCTTGACTTTCCCCAGGGGGTTCATCCATCAGCCACATCACAGGCCGCAGCCAGATTCAGGAGGTTGTGAGTTTTGTGTCACCGGCTCATCAGTCCCCATTTTCTCTTCTGCTTTCAGAAAACCCCAGGCCCAGGAACGTATACAGCCTCCAGACAGTTCCCAAAGCAGTCCCAGACCATAGCCAAAATGGGCCGGGAGCACAGCCTCTTCTTCAACAACACAATCGGCTTTTAAAATAAAGCAGTCATGACACCAAATGGATTGGAGTAATAGCAAGTTCTTAGATTTATGAAACTACTATGACTATGCCTGAGAGGGGTTTCACCACGGCAGAGCTGCGTCTCTTGGGCTCAACCACCTTAGTGCTGAGAGACTTCCAGTTCCACTCGAAGGCTTCCTTAGGTCCTTGGCACTAAACCAAGGCCACACAGAGCTCAAGAGGGTCCCAAAGGTGGCACTTTTCCCTTTTCAAGTCCCTGAAAAGAACTGCATGGACTCAGTGAGTATGATCGTGTGCTGAGCGCTAACATTCCGTCGGTTTCAGACCACGTGCACGGCAGTGTCCCTGAAGAGTAAAACAGCAGAAACATTCTTTCTGCCTGGTAACTTGGTAGCCTGAGGCATTTACTCAAAGATTCCTGACGAAGCTGAGTAGACAACCTGGCTGCACGGCCAGTGCGTAGCAGTGTGGCCCAGACAGTTGCGTATAGTGTTATGTTTGAGCATGACCTTCAGTGATTGGTGCCTAGATTTACTATGTCGCACTGGTTTTTTTCTCCCTCGCTGACCTAACTGCGGTACTGACTATACTACACCTTTTAACTTTTCTTCTTCTCTTTGGCACTGGGGACCAAACCAAGGGCCTCCTGCAAGCTACTCCTTCAACTTACCAAAACCACATTTGCTGTAAGACAATGCACTGCATTACCCTGGCAACAGCCACCTGTGTCTCACCTTCACCGCTTCTCTCCATCACACCATGTTATTTTGTGATTGATTTAATTCTGTGTTGCTTTGTCTTGAGGAACAACCAGCTACAGCACTTATATACCTGCCACAGAGCCTTGGGGTGCAGCAAGTGCCACCATGTGGCTTTGTGTTCACACAGATGGCAACACCAACCAGTGGCTCATTATCAGCACGTGTCCCCATCAGTAAGGGACATGTGACTGTGTTTCTGATTTTAAGTCAAGGAAAATGCGCAAGGTACTGTGCTTGCTTGTGGACCTGGAGCTGGAAACAGACTGCTAAGGCAGGGGACGGAGTTTGGAGAGGGTTCAAGGCCTGAAAGAAGAGCTCAGAAAGCTGGGAAGTCTGTACTGAGAAGCTGCTGCAGGTCTCGGAGCTCTGCGACTGTCCTCACACAGGTGACAGCTCCAGTGGGAAGATGGTCACCAGTCTTAGGAAGCTGCTGGGTCACTGTGGCCAGTACACAGTGAGCCCCTGCAGCAGGGTAGTGTGGCTGGGCCTATCAAAGGAACCAGAAGGCTGAGACAAGCAGAGAGGAGGGGAGAGGGCTGGGTAAGGACTGCGGTCTGGACAAAGACCCAAGGCAAGAATGAACATTTGCTAGCAGAGCAGAGGGAGCCTGATCCAACCCACACTGGGGGTGCAAGCAAGGGTGTGGGAGGTGGCGGCACCATTAGAGCCTGAGGACCAGGAGCCTCACCCACTGGGAGGAGCTTCCTCCCCCGGGAAAGCCTGGGTGTGCAGGGGCTTGGGGTGGGAAGTGGAGAGGGTTCAGAGTCGTTAATAAATACCTGGAAGGAATATTTTAACAGTTAAATGTTCATATTTTATGGGGGAAAAACCCCACATCTCTTCCTTAAACTTACCAGCCCTGATAAAAATGGGTACTGGGGTAAGGCAGGGATGGTTGCCATGCCCCTAAGTTACCCACTTTTGTGGGGGACACTCTGTACTGCATTCCTGGGGCACAGGGGACAGCCATGTGCAACACCCTCCCTCCCACTGCCCCAGGCCACATCTCTACCCACACTGATGAGAGCATGCCAGGGCAGATGGTTTCAAATCTTATTCTCCAAGGGGCCCAAAGTCCCCGCACAGTTGGAGTTATGCCTGGAGGTTCTGATGCAGGAGGTTCCTGGGGACACCTGACACTGGGGACACATTCTAGAATGGGAGAGGTACGAGGTGGTCACATGTGTCTCTGTCCAGGATAGTAGACAGGAAGTTAGAGCAACTGTTCAGACTAGCAAGCGGAAGTAGGATTCTGAGGTAAGTACAGTATTTGAGGTCCCTTACCGACAAGAAGTGAACTGGGGTCTGGCAGGAACCCCACCCACCCAGCCTGCTTTTCTCCTGGCCCTGGAACCCAACTTACAGTGCCTCCTTCTGCTTCCTCCAGGGAACCAGCTGGGTCCAGTTGCAGATTCTCAGAGGAGGAAACCTAGTGGCCGGCCTAACCCAGGTGCTCTGGGGCAGACGAGGCTGCAGGGCCCACCTGTGATGAGGGTGTAACTGAGGTGGGGAGCAGCTCCCCAAGATCCTGGAGAATGAGGACCCTTTTGCCATGTGAAGGAGAGGGGACATGAGCAAGAGAGACCTCTGGTGGTGGAGTCCCTGGGGACATTCGGTGGGGCCATCTAACAGGCCTTGTGGTCTGTGCCCACCTGGGGACTTCCTTACTTTACCTCCTGGGCCTCTTTCCAGGGACAAGGCACCTGGACTCACACCTGGATTTCTTCTTCGTCTGTCTCTGCCATTTTGTGATTTGGGATGAGGTGACAGTGACTTTGATGCCAGGGTTAGCAGATGACCTCCTGAGAGCTGGTGGCGAGCACACCGTTTCACTTTGCCTTTTGGCAGTTTACAGTGTTTGCATTGTAGTGAATTTCATTCAGCTTGGGGGACGTTTTGCCAGGGAGACTGGGCGGACTCTGAATGGCTTTTCCCTCCATGAGCACAGCCCCGGGACAATAACTCCCTGACACAGAAAGAGAACTGGTGAGGCCTGAGCTGACTTGAGCCTGAGTTCTGAGACACAGACATCGATGTCTGGCAGCTAGCACATGTACACCTCAGATGGCTCATCCATCTGGAACAGGACAGAGCGCCGCCGATGAAGGGGACTGTGAGCCTGCCTCCTCCCCGTCTAAGGCCCTGAGGGACTTCCCTTGGGGCCTCAGATAACCAGCCCGCTCCCCTTCCCCATGAGCTGTGGTGACACCGGCTTCTCACGGCTCTGCCCTGAATCCCCCAAGTCCCCCCCTTCCCCGAGCTGCTCTCTGAATTTGGCTCCAACCAAAGGGGATGCTTCTTGCCGACGGCAGATACAGTATCGTATGCTGTTTCCATGTGAAATTTCATTAAGTCACAGCATGTCAAAAGTCACAGCACTGGTGGGGACAGCTTGTCCTTCTTCCGTCCTCCTCTTTCCTTCCTTTTCCACCCTCTCATCCTCACTGCTGTCTGGGCCTATGGATGTCACCTTCCAGACCCAGAGTTTGAGTGTCAGCGGGGGGCTTTGGGACTGAAGGTCACAGCTTGCTGAGGTGACTGGCTCTGTCTCCAGCGTCCTCCCTTAGCATGTTCCCATCATCTAGCACGGCACAGAGCTGCCTGGTCTCGGCTGACAGGCTTAGAATCACTGTAAAAGCCCTACTGTTTTAAAAACATAATTCAAAATTTAACAAGTTCACGATCAGTGATCTTTTCACTGTGATAAAATACATATACAATTTACCAGCTCAACCATTTTAAAGTTTACAGTTCAGTGGTGTTAAATATATTCAGAATATTGTGCTACTCCACCACTGTGTCTCCAAAATTCTTTTCACCTTGTAAAACGGAATCTCTGTCCCAGTTAAGCAGAACCCTCCCTCCCAGGCGCTGGCCTCTGGCAGCCATCCATCTACTTCCTGTAACTTCCTGTCTCTAAGAACCTAACCTAAGTGGAATCTTACAGTACTTGTCTTTTAGAGACTGGCTTATTTCACTTAGCATGAAGTCCTCAAGGTTCATCCCGGTCATCAGATGTTAGAATTTCTGCCTTTAAAGGCTGAATAATATTGCACTCTATAGGTTGTACATTTTACTGATCTCTTTTTCTGCTGATGGACACTTGCTTCTCTGCTTTAGCTACTATGAATGCTGCTGCTGTGAACACGGATGCACAAACATGTCTTTGGGACCCAGCTTCCAATTCTTCAGGGTTTATACCAAGTAGAGTTCCAGGACCACCGGGTAGCTTTTTTTTTTTTTTTTTTAATCACCTTGCCATTTTCCACAGTAGCTGCAACATTTTAACGTTCCTGATCTTGGTGTCTAGGGGTTCCAGTGTCCCCACATCCTCGCCAACACGATTTCTATTTTTTTGGTAGCAGCCGTCCTAAGCAGAGGTGGTGCCTCATACGTTTGATCTGCATTTCCCTGATGCTAAGTGATGCTGAAGTCTTTTCATACGCTTTACTGGCTGTTTGTGGTCTTGCACAGAGGATATCAGTGCACGTCTTCTGCCCACTATTTAACTGGGCTGTGTGCTGCATGCTGTTGGGTTTTAGGGATTCAGGGTATATTCTGGATCTCTCTCTTATCAGATATGTGGTCTGCAAATATTTTCTCCCATTTTGTGGGGTGCACCGTAGATAGTACCTCTAGCTGAATAAAATTTAAAGTATGCACAAAACCCAATTTCTCTCTCTCTCTCTCTCTCTCTTTTTGTTGCCCGTGGCTTGGCTGTCACACACAAGAAATTACTATCAAATCAAATTTTCTGAGTCCTGTGTTTTCCTCTAAGGGTTTTACTGTTTCACATCTTACATTTGAGTTTCTCATTCATTTTGATTTAGGTTTTGTACCTGGCGTTAGGTAAGAGTCTAACTTCATTCATTTGCATGGGGATGTCCTGTTTCCCCAGCACGAATTGCTTCTCAATTAGCTTTTTGGCTAAGATCAAGTACTATCTTCTGCGTACTAGTTGTGAAAAACAAAAAGAAAAAGAAACTATCCTTTCCCTACTGAATGGTCTCAGCGTCCTCATAAATCACTGACCATGTCTGCAAGGGTTTCTGTCTAGGCTGACCACTCTAGTCCCACAGTCTAGATGTCCGTCGTTATGGAAGTACCATGTTATTTAGATCACTGTGGTTTAGTAGTAAGTTTTGAAGTCAGGAAGTGTGAGTCCTCTGGCTTTGTTCTTCCTTTCTAGGATTGTTTGGGCTTGAGTCAGAAGTTGCTAACTGAAGCTGCATTTTAGAACCTCCTTAGGGAGACAGCAGCAATCTTGTGCCTGGCAGCTCCTGACAGAAGATCACATTAGACTCTCAGAGCTCAGAGGGTAGGACTCAGGCCCAGTATTTTTACCCACCCCACTGCTGCCAAAAAAAACCTCAAAATAAAAACAAAACAAAACAGCAACAACAAACCAACCCAGACCTGGAAATTCCAGTGAGTGATCTCAGCTGAGCGTTGCTACTGAGATGGTATGAAGACATCAATTTCCACCCCACCCCACACTGGGTGGGATGCAGGTCTCAACTCTGAAGTTTTAGGTCCCTGACCTAGGAAGCTGCTATCCGGTGAGGAGATGAGACTGATCTATTGGTGCAGCTGGCCGAGCACCTGCCTGAGTCCTAAGGGAAGAGGAAGGCACAGTACCAAAGGTTTCCTGGGGAAGCTGGTGCCTGGAGCACTGCCAGGTGGTGGTGGTGCTGGGAAGAACAAGCAGGGCCTGAAGCCAGGTGCTTCTTGCCACCTGACTCCTGGCAGGCGTCCCTGCAGGCCCTTTGCTTGGAACCACAGGCAGGGCTGCTGGCACATAGAGACTGGCAGCCTACAAGGAGGGCCCTAGACTCTGGATCCAGGGCCTCAGGGCCTGGCCATGTCATCCTTTTGTAGAGGAGATGGGGAGAACTCTCCATGCTTTATAAATGGCATTTCTAGTTTCTGGATAAAATCTTCACTGGCCACATTATTCAACAGGTCTGTCTGAAATGACTTGAAGGGACATGAAAATGAACGTTCTGAAAACTTTTCAATGGTCTGTGACCTAGCTTCTTGATGAAGATCCTAATGGTGAAGATATTTCTAAAGAAATTTCATTTGTAGAGTAGGATTAATGTATGTGTAGTTTATTTTTTTGAATCAAACTCATGACCTTGTGTTTGCCAGACAGATGCTGTGCCTCTGAGCTGTATTCCTGGTCCCATGTATCTGTAATTTAAAAAAACAAACAAATGCAGGCTAGTGGTGCACACCTGTAATCCTAGCACTCGGGAGGCTGAGGCAGGAGGACTGCCATAAGCTACAGGCCAGCCTGGGATACATTGTGAGACCCTGTCTCCAAAAAACAAAAAACAATAAACAAAAACAAATAAATGCATGTATAACTTTGCTAAGAAAATACAATGGGTTTGGACCAATCGCAGGCCAATGAGATCCCGTGGTTGAGGAGAAGGTGGCTTCACTGCACATATGCACCCTAATCCTCTCAGTGCCCATCCGGTGTTCCTTATTCTTGGGGGGCACGAAGCTGTGCTGAGCCCAGGTGAATGCATGTGGGGTTCAGTTCAGGAAGCTCCGGTGGCCTGGGAGTCCTGATAGAGGATAAGGGTCCCGTGTGATGGAGGTGGGAGGCCGGTGGGGAGGGCTTTGGGAAGGTGTGTGAGCTGGGTCTTTGAGGACAAGGAGGGAGCAGTGAGCCCAAGCAGGAGTTCTGGAAAGAGATCTCGCAGGGTATGAGTGGACATGGGAAGCCATGGCTTTGTGAAGCCACAGGAGACCTGGTGACTTCAAAGCAAGAGGGAGGAGAGAAACGGGGAAGGAAAGGGCGGAGTGCCCAGCTCAGAGAGAAGCTGCCTGGTGGAGAAGGGGAGAAGGGGAGGTGGTGCCCAGCACAGAGCCAGCCTGGGGCCTCTGTGGACCTCGGGGTGGTGCCCTCGGGGGTGGGATGTGTGTGCCCAGCAGCCCTAGGCTTCCTCAGGGACAGGTTAATGGAGCATGGACTCCTGAGATGTCAGCAGGCCTGGCACAAGCAGGAGATGGGGCTTGTAACTGCCTCTGGACCCACGCTAGAGCCATGGACCACAGCCAGTGGAGACTGTGTAGGGGGGACGCTGTGGGGGACGACTGTGCTTCTGACACCGCTGCTTCTCTTAGGCAAGTGTCTTCCAGCCTGCCCAATTCCCACGTGTCTGGGACGGGAATTAGGAGGGCTCTGGAGCCTCTACCTGTCAGGGCTCAGATGATGGTGCTGAAGGGGGAAAATTAAAATTTTACGTAAAAGCCTGCCCAGGATGTCTGCCAAGACCAAGCGGACATGTCCAGCAGGCCCAGTGACAGAACGCTTCTTCCTTTGTGTAAACCCCTGGTGTAGCTGGTGGCCTCACAATGTAACTTACCATGTAACGGGACATTTCTTCTTTGGTATAACCCACACTTTGTACAGCCGAGAGCCTTACCATGGGACCTGCAGTGTGTAAGCTCCTTCAGCAACCCAGCTGTCACCCAACCCTCCAATCACATGCGCCACATCTGCCTCTATGCCTCCCTGCTCACTTTCCCTTTAAAAGCCCCTGAAACCCCTCAGAGCAGGGCTGGCTCTCTGGGAGAGACCTTAGTGGGAAGCCCAGCGGTGTACTAAGCTGCCTCCTTAACCTCCTCGGTGCTGGTGCCGTTTCTTCCCATGTTTGGCCTGTTTTCTGCAAACAGTGCAAGGGCTGTAACTGGCCTCTGGCTGGTGTGTGCCAAGCTGCCAGCAACAGACACATGCAGGGCGTCCAGTCTCTATGGGGGTTTCAAGGATAGGAGGAACCCGGGCAGGCTGCTGGGCTGGAGCGGAGTCAGGATGGAGCCCTGGAGTCCCTGGCGTCTCGCTGCCCCTGAAAGCAGGCAGCTGTTTCTCTGGATTCCAGAGCTCTGGCTTGTGAGATTCACCTATTCATGTTGCTTTTTACCTCCCAGCTCCAATCAGCTCTTCTCCACCGCTTTCTCCGCTCATGGTTTGTGATGCTTTTCAGCCTCTGCTCCCACTCCAGCTGCTTCCCTTTTCATCTCACAATTATACCTTGAGAGCCTGACACACTGCAGCCTCCGGTGATGAGGGTGCGCTGAAAGGCAGAGAGGAGGAGGAAGCGTCCAGATTAAAGGAGACTAAAGACTAAAGAGACCTGACAACTAAATGAACCATGGGATCTTGGCTGCAGGAAAATAGTGCTATAAAGGACATTAGCAACAAGTTAGAGGCGGGATGGATGGAAGATTTTGCCAAGAGCATCATTTCAGAGTTGAATTCCTTATCTGGTAACTGTGCCATGGTTGGTTAAAAGAGCAACAGCCTCTGTCCTTAGTGAAAACACACTGATGTATTAAGGAGTAAAGGGGCTTGCTATATGCACATTCTCAAATGGTTCAGAAACAAACAGCACGCACTATTGAAGAAATTCACAGGATGACTTACTCCCTGCCAGTTCCAAAGAGAGAATTAGGAGCAGAGCAAGAGATGGATGGTAACAATACCTCAGTGCCCACTCGTAGTGGCATCCTCTGAGGTGGCACCCATGCCATCTCCTAGGCTGTGGGCCAGCACGATGTGGACACACTGTGGTTCTGGGATCCACCAGGGCACTGCCAGCTGGGTGAGGCTCTGGAGTCCCACAGCCTAATGCACAGCTCCATGGGCCCCTGCTCAGGGTTTCAGTTGCCCAGCACCTTCTGGACACCATGGCTGTTTGGGGGATCTCGGCCCCTCCAGAGACATCTGCTTATGGAACCTCCATGCCAGCTGCAGAAGTGATAGGTAGGTGCAACTCAGAGCCCCGCGCTCTCCCCCCCATTTCAGCCACAACAGAGGAGAGGGCTTGGACCCCTGTGTCCTCCCTCAGGATACTCTCAGGACTCTAGGTCATCCAAGTGTTAAGGGGCCCAGCAGGTCCTTCTGAAGAGGAGCAGTGGCCTTGCTTCTGACCCCAGAAGTAGTGAGCTGGTGCTGTGCTCTTTAGAGGGTGGCAGTGGATGGAGAACACACCAAGTTAACAGTGAGCACAGGCATCATGATCTCATCGTCTTCCTTGGGCACAAAACCTACCTCCCAAGACTATGGATTACCAAAGGAGTGATCAGCAGAGTTCGTTGGGAACCAAGTGCCATGCTGGGTGGGGCAAGAGCATGTTTGGTCATTGTCATCTTGTAGGGGAAAGACCAAGACAGGACCCCCCATGCTCCATAATGTAGGCAAGGTGAAAGGAAGGGTGTTTAAGGTGTGTACGTTCGGTGACCTGCTCAGAAGAGACAAGGCAGGAAGGGTGAGCTGGTGCCTGCCCAGATTCCAGTCGTGTAAGCAGCTATATTCTGTGTCCTGAGTCCGGTACTGAATCAGTGCAACTCTAAGGGAAGTCAACCTACAGGTTGCCTAGTGACCCATGCAAAAACGAGTAGGATGAAGTGGATCCTTTTATCCAAAGAATGAGCCATTCAGCGCTGGGCGTGGTGGCACACACCTATAATCCCAGCTACTTGGGGAGCTGAGGCAGGAGGATAGCTTTAAGGCCAGTCTGAGCAACTTACTGAGACGCTGTCTCAAAATACACAACTAAAAAGGGTAGGGCAGGTAGCTCAGTGGTGGGACTTCCTTATCAGGGGTGAGGGCCGGGGTTCCATCCCCTCAGTATCATGCAGAAAAAAAAAAAATCAGTTGCTCAGAGGTGAATGGCCACAGCAGTGCAGGCAGTAGGTTGGCGGGCAGGGCTGGAGGGCCAGGGTGGAACTGATGAGTCCTAGGGCAGTAACATCCCAGAGTGAGAAAAACCAGCCAGCAGCGTGAGTGGGATGGAGCAGGCAAAAGCAGAGAAACCGCTCAGGTGCATTGAGCTTGTACAATGGGCCAGGCACTGCTCTAGGATCCTGGCATGTTTTTCACACATAAAAATCATAATCCACAAAGCAGATACTATTGTTATTCTTTTTATAGATGAGAAATAGGCAGGGAAGAGGTTAAGCAACTGCTCAAAGCCACGGTTAATCTGGTAGAGCTGGGCCTTCCACCTCTTACATGGAGAGAGGTGGGCGTTTCTGTCTTTACCTTGGCCCCAGGCTGGGCTCTGAGTTCCTGCAGCAGCGCTCTGAGGAATTCTCTTCTCTTGCTTTACTTTCACTGGATCTCATTCCTTGGCCCCCAACAGAAAGCAGCTGATTAAGATTTGAAGCGCTCCTTGGCAGGGGACAGGCAGGACCCTCCCTGGTCCCAGTACCATGGAGCTGTTCTCTCAGGTTGCCCATGTGTGAGGCCCTCTTGGCTGTGGGCCACCAGCTGGAACTGGCAGCATGCACTGGGCAAGCAGGAGGCTGGTTTAGCTGCAAGTTTCCTAAGGACAGGAAGTATCTGCAGTGAGGACAGCTGGGTGGGGGTGGGGGACAGCACAACAATGAGCACTTTGGTACCAGAAAGGAGTCTGCATGGTGGCGCCTGAAATTCCATTCATATTTGTGCCTGCGGATAAACACTACTGCCACCCACGTGCACAGTGGGGGCTGAGTCCCAGAAAGTGGTATGCAGGCTGGAGGTCGAGGGAGGTGACGGGCAGCCCCCACTCTAGCCCCCAGACTGAAGCCCTTGCTCCAGCACCCTGAGCTCTGCAGGCAGCTGGCTCCCTTACCCTGATGCCACTTTAGGTGTGAGCCCTGGGTCTGCAGATGGAAATGGGGCCAGGAAATGCCTGGGGGGTTCAATGGTATGAGGCTGGAATTCTCTATGTAGACGAGCATCTATGCACTTCCAGCAGAGGAGGGCCGTCTAGACGTGGCCTGTATCCCCCCAAAAGTGCTTCACTGGGCCAAACTACTCCACCAGCAAAGCCCGAGGACATCTCCTGTCTGGACAGCGAGTCCTGCACTGGCCCAGTGGTCTAGAGACAGCAGGGGGCTGAGTCCCACGCAAGGACAGCCAGTCCGGTCCAGACCCCTGCTGCCTCCTACCAGACTCTGGGCCTCAGCCCCAGCCTCCGCACTCTCCAAGCCTCCCCTTCCACTGGACAATATTCTCCTGCTGAAATCCCGAGTTCAGAGTGCCGCCCTACTCCTCACTGAGTTCTGGGGGCCCAGCCTTCTCAGCCTCTGTGCAGCTGGCTCAAGACGGTATGAATGAACACACTGCTTCAAAGTCCTGTTTCCCCTTCCGGGGTTTCTTTATTCAGTCTGAAGATCATAGTCAGTGACTTGGCCCAGCGCTCTGGCTCCAAAGAGGGAATGGGAAAAGCTGGGTCACATTTTGTGCCTTTCTTACTACCAAGGACTGACTCCCAACAGCTCTGGGCATGCCAAGGTATAACAGCATTTCTTATCTCTTTACTTTTTCTTAAGAGAATTTCAGAAAAAAATAGATCTCTATCAAATATATATATATCTCTCTATATATCTGTATTTATATTATCCACATACACAGAGAACCTTTGCCCCACAGGCAAAGGACAGAGTATCCCCTGATGTGGGAGTCAGCCTTCTAGAAACCTCGAAACCCACAGGGTTGAGCCAGTGCAGCCTGAGGTGGGGCTTCCTGCCTCCCTCTCCCTCCGAGGAAGCTATCACAAACGAGGTGGCCCACCCCGGCCTTCTCCCACTCCTCAAAGTGAGATCTGTACCCCAGACCATGTGCAAGTCAGAAGGGAACTTCCTGCCAAGCCCGGGGGACTGACTTCTCCGGGCAGAGTTCCAAGTGTGGAGCAGCAGGTGGGGGTGTCAGCAGATTGGGCATGTCGTGGACCCCAAGGCCTGCTCAAGCATGGGGTGGGAACTGGCTTGGTAGTCTTCCGGGGACCCCCGAGTGGGGCACATGTCATCACAAAACCCCGAGGTTTTGGGGCTAGTCCTAGGGTCTGCCCCGCCATGTTATTCCCAGGGGGACCTGCCTTTAGGAAAAGGCTAGAAGGCATGGACTGACTCTGGGCATTGGAAACAGCTGCATCCAGAGCTGCTTCTGTGTCCTGAGGCCTGTTTAGGGGCTACCAGCCTAGGCCCTACGGAGACCAGTGGTGCTGGGTCCTCTACAGGTGGATCAGATAGGTGGACAAGGAAGAGTATTAAGGCTGGTGTTCTGTGTCCCTGGCTAGACACCAGAGGCCTAAAGGCACTTACTTGGTGGCTGATTGCAAGAGCACACGGGGCCCTACTGGCCTCCAGACAAAGGGGCAGGGTTGGCATCACTGGCTATCAGGGAGTCTGAGAGGAACCTGGGGACGCCACAGTTTTCCCTGAGCCAGCAATCTTAGGCTGTGCATGCCCTGAGCAAGGCCTAGGAGCTACCTGGGAAGTGAGACTTGGGAAGGGTGGGGGGAGGGGACCTCAGCTCTGAACCCCTGCAGGAGTCACAAAGGCAAAGTCATGGAGGGTCCATGCTAGTCTGTCTTCTAAGGCCCTGAGAAGGCACTGGGGCAAAGCTTGACTTGGCTGAGGGTGGCTCGTGGGGTTCATCTCTTGTGGGGCAGAGGCTCTGGACTGGAACTGGTCCAAAGCCAGGAAATGTAGGTGTCAGGAATGTGGGGGCCGGGACCCAAGGCACACAGCCCACCTTTAGACGATGTGGCCTTCTATCACCCTTGCCCACAAACACCATGGTGCCTCCTAAGCCCCAGGGAGCCAGGAATTTGCTTTGGATGCAAATCTTGTCCTCCCAGCTCTAGAGCAGCAGGCACAGGCTGGGAGAGCCTGGCGGTAAGGGGGACAACGGGGGCTGCAGCTTGCAGAAGTGTTTACTACCTCTGCACTCCCTGAGGCCCGCATCCAGATGCCACTGTCCCCCACCCTGCTGCCGAGGTGGGCTCAGAGCTCCCTGGGGATGATGGAGAAGGGCAGCACAGGGCTGCTGGCCTCCAGCTCCAGCGCGGTGAGGAAGCAGTCGGCGGCAGCCTCGGTTTGGCCCTGGGCCTGCAGCACCTCGCCCAGGCCCTGCCAGGCCTCGTGGCATGTGCTCTGCCTCTCGACGGCGTCCCGCAGCACCTTCTGAGCCAGGCTCTTGTGGCCCAGCTGGCTCAGCATCAGACCCTGAGGACCAAGCACAGGGCAGGGTTAAATGTGTAATCCTCAGACAGGGGTACCCCAGTAACCAGGGCCAAGAACAGGAGCCGCTCACTTACCGCCACCAGCCAGACAGGCCCCCGTCTGTGTCCTGCTTGACACTGTCAAGCAACTACGCTTTTTACTTAAACAAAACCTATCTGTCCCCTCCTAAGACCTGCTTCAACTTCAGTCTCCTGGACCACTCCCAACAGGACACTGTTCCTCCTAGCTCGAGGGACAAGGCTTTAAAGTCCAGACCCTGCTTTCAACTGATTCACCCAGGGACCCTGGGAAAGTCACAACTCTTTGGTTCTTAGCTTCCTTACAAGTAGTAAAATCACAGCGTCCTCCTCTAGGGCTGCTGTGAAGCTGAAATGAGTCAGGGAATGTCAAGCACTTGAAGACAAGTGGCACTGGTCCTTGCTGCCCAGAGCATATAGCTACTTTCACCTCATCGAGGCCACGAGGCCAGGCGTTCATTACAGGGCCACGGCCCTGCACCTGAAGGGCAGAGACCCACACCCATAGAAGGCCTGTATCAAGCAGCAGCCAAGTGCCACCTAACAGATGAGAGTCACAGGCCAGCGCCTGGGGTCTGGGCTGGGAGCAGGCGGAAAGGACAGCCCTGTAGTTTGGCTCAGACAACTGTTGCCACAGAACTAGAGGAAGTGACAGGAATTGTCACAAAAAAGGAGCTGGGATGTGAAACGGTTACCTTGTCCTCTGTAGATCCTCTTCTACCCACACTGAGAAGGGAGCAGAGGACAGGGTGGAGAGCAGATGGGGGGTCCCAGAAAGGCTCAGTCTCTGTCCTAATCCTTGAAGGCAGCACAGGGTAGTGGTCCCGCTGCTGCTCTTTCTCTTGTTTCAAGGTAAAAGGTAAAGGCCCAGCACAGACTTTCGTGGGAGGGGGGCTGGGGAGCTTGCTTCTCCATCCCTGGAGCCCCTCTCCTGTGCCCGCCCACTGATGGACATGTACATTTTTAGCTGGATCATTCCCTCCTCCTTGAGCTCCCCAGAGCAAGGCCCCGTGTTGCTATGGAGACACACTGGGAAAGATGCACATGCCTGATTACATGAAGTCCTCAGAGAGCTTGGAATGCAACCAATTAGGCAAGAGAGAAAGATGGTGTTCAGGAAGCCTAGGAAAAGCCACCCTCTCTGAAGATGCTGGCTCCAAGTCCCATGGCTGGAGGCAGGAAGAGGAACTGTACTCATGGGGCCCTCATTTAAGCTGCACAGCTGTACCCAAGGAAACACTAGTGCCTGAAGCCAAGGAGCAGGGACAGGCAGGGGCGTGGTGGACAAGGGGGCACCCTGAGCAGGCCCTAGCTCTGGCCAGATGCGCACATGCTGACTCAGGGCTGCCTTGGGCGGGAGCAGTGTCTGTCTGGCCAGTAGGGCCCCAGGCCAAGCCGCTCTGCCCACACGGCCTGAGTGCCAGACCCTAGCAGCTCACAGTGGAACAGGGCTCAAAGGAGGAGGGAAAGAGGGTGGGTGGCAGCTGCCAGGCACCCAAATTAAGCACCAAAAATGGAAGGCTGAAGGCCTGTGAGTCTACCCGTGAGGAGCAACAGAGGGGAGAGCGGCTTCGGGGCTCTATGCACAGCATCCTTCCATGTGAGATTTTGTGGGACGAAAGGACACTGCAGCTGAAACCGGGACTCTGAAAAGCCTTGATATTGGCAGGGCTGGCTGGGTGTCAGAGGAGTTTGCCCTGTGTGCCCAGGTAGAAAGCTAGGACCCAGGGGCCACAAGCCTGGCAGGGCCAGTTCCCATTGACAGGTACTGTGACCACGGCAAGTGGCCAACCTCTGAGCCAAGGCTTCCTTGTTTATAACCAGGGGGTGGCCAGCCCGGGCTCGCAGGGCTGAGGTGAGGACTCCACAGCCAGGGCACGTAGTGGACGTATGGCAAATGGTGGCATCTTCCAAGATGTGCAGAGGGGGAGTGGTACAGCTGATTTCTCTCGTGGCTGGGGGAGGGGAACTGTGGGCTGCACCCTGGGGAGCTGACCTGAGAGCCTGAAAGGAGACACCAGCCAGGCCGGGGTCAGGCTGAGGCCCAGAGCCCCAGGGCCTGTAACAGGATCTGCTGCCACCTGCCCCAACACCATCGGCATTTGTGTTTGGTAGCAACTTGGAGCTGTTTGCTGCCTGACAACCGGGCAGGATCCAGTCCCAGCAAGACGTGAAGTCTCACCTGCCCAGCCCAGAGCTGCAGCAAGTCCACCGTTCCTACCTGGAACCCTACCCTCGTCTAGCAAGACAGACGGTGGGGACAAAGTTCCACCTACACGTCCTGTTCCCCACCTGCTGAGTAAGGAGACCAGGCCCACTGAGACGCTCTGCTCCTGATCCCCAGGGGTTAGGGTCTATGGCAAATGTCCATGGCACCTTCAAGGGACAGCTGGCTGCTTACAGCCATCACGATGGTCTTGGGGAGGGGCAGGGCTGTAAGAGAAGGCCCCAGAAATTCCCACCTCCACCCTCTCCTTCCTGCCCTCCGGCTCTCAGGGAGGGGATGTCTGGCCACACATCACCTACCAGGGGACCTGCCTTCCCTCGAAACCCTCCCTGAGAACAGTGGTCCTGGCCCCTTGAGGTTGTGCTTGGTTACTGAGGAGCTCTCTTGTCCTGCCCCCTGTGCAAGGTACAGGGCCTGTGTCTCAGAGAGCAGCTCAACAGGGACAGAAGGGGAGGATCCTGAACCCAGAGCTGGCTCATCAGAGGCACATGGGTGCTTCCTGGGCTGGACTGCTGGCTGGGGATGCTGCCAGCAAGCCTGGCCTTCTGGTCTGCAAGGAGACGCTCAGTGGGGACCTGCCTGTTAGGAGAAGGTTCTCTCTAGGGTGATGGTCTGAGGTGAGGAGGAAGGGGAAAAGGGTCTTTCTGGCCTTTTTCGGAATTAGCCCTGAATTCTATCCTTCCTCAGTGAGTGCCTGCTGATGTCCCCTGGAGAGGAGGGACAGCAGGAAGCCCTGGGAAGGGTCTGCCTCTTCCTTCTTGAGGGGAGCCTGCCCTGGCCAGGCCAGCTGCAGCTAGGCCAAGTTCTCCTCTCATCCCCTCTCGGGTATTTATAGAAGTTATTTTGGGAATTTTCTTTCTGAGCTCAAGGCACATTCCTGGGATTCTGTAACAGCCTTTCCAGCTGGAAAGCTGGGAATCAATTAGAAGTTGCTGGAGCCTTTGGGTCCCTGGAGCCCCCTGTTTGGGAAGGAGCCTGCTCTAGAGCAGGGCCACGCCCTGAAGAGGTCATGCCAGGGCCTCTCAGCATCTCTGTTCCCCCAGGTATATCCTCTTCCTCCTGTCCCCCTGGCTGGGCACTCAGCCCTCTCTCCATACTCCCCTCCTGGACAGGTCTGCTCCCACAGTCAAGCTGGTCTACTTCTCTTCCATACCCTGCCCCCAAGACCCTGTGGGTTCTCGAGGAGGCCCTGGCTGTTAAGGTCCCTGACCTGTGCACGTCCAGCCTAGACGGGGTCTCCTGGTATAGCAGGTGGCTGTGTTGCTCCTGTGGCCAAACCCACACCTTCCCTTCCTTTTCCTGGCTGCTTGACAGGTGAGAGGTCTGCTGGGGCTGGGGCTGCCTTTCTGAGGGCAGGGCTGGGCTGAGGGGCTGACCATATGATGGCTCATATCCCAGGGGACTGCAGAGCCTAAGCACCCACTCTGTCAGCTCAGCTTGGGATAGGGCTGGGCCTTATCTCCTCCTGGGCTGGTGGTGGGTTCTGGGCTGACTGCTGGTCTTGCCTACCTGGGAGCATGGCCTGTTTGGTGCTAGGTCAGGGGGCTGCAGCTGGGCCTCTAGATCCTGGGTTCTGGAAGTGAGGCCTCTGTGTTGGGGAAAAGGGAGCCCAGTCTCTGAGCAGGAGGTTGAGGCTAAATGGGCGGTGTTTTGGGGCTGCACTGTGCCTTCAGATGGGTAGGTCTTTCCCATTCTTTTGTACAGAGAACAGATTTCAAAACTAAATTTCTAACTATGGCTGCTCCTTTACAAGTTATCCTTTGTAGAGTTCTATCCCACCCTTGACTGGTATTCTAAATTTTAAAGACAAATCAAACCTAGGTGATAAAAGCGTTAATGCCTAAATAATCCTTCTTTAGATTTATAAAACTCAGAACACCTAGTGACTGTCACATAATATCAGAACATGTAACCTCCTTCTCGTTTTTCAGTCTTGCGCATCAACTAGCACAAAGCATGTGACTTGTTATGATGGTTCCCTTACAGAAAAGTAACGCAAGTCTAAAGTACAGGAACTAGCTCCAGGAGTCTAAAGGGTCCAGGGCGACCACAATGCTCCGGGCAGGAAAAAAATAAAGGACAATGCTGCCTGGATGGCGAAGACCTTGCCCTCACCTCGGTCTTCCCGCCACGCCTGCCCATACCACCTTCCTATCACTGTGAAAGTCCTTCCATGTGTAAGTTCCCCAGACAGCTGCCCTCCATCTCCTCAGGGCGCCAGCCCCTGAATAAACCTGGTTCTTTATTTCCTGAGATGGGAGTAGCAAGACTTTTCACCACCAATAAATTAAACCAACATTTATCATGCTCCATTATCATTCTGAGCTGAAGCTGGAACAGGCTTCACCCTGCAACCTCTCCAACCTCCTCAGCAGAGCTGGCGATGGACTTCTTTCTATTTTTATTTTTTTTAATTTTTTTTTATTTTTTTAAATTTTATTTTAAAAGGGGGTAAAATTAAACACAATAAAACAGAACAGAACGGGACATAAGAAAGCATAAATTTCAAAGCTAGACAACCAGAGATCTTCACTATCTGTCATATTGTCTCATTTTCTTCAAATGGTTGTCCATATTAGGCGATGGACTTCTGAGGCGCCACATGACAGCCTGAGGATCCCCAGGGGTCCCACCCAGGTGCGGGCTAAGGGTACGAGTTGGGGCGGTGTTGGCCCCAGTTTAGAGTGCAATAAGCAGGGATTCTGAATCCTGGCAAGAATGCTGGGTCACACCTTGTACCTCCCCTCCCCCAATAGCAAGCCTGCAGAACCCTCTACCATTTCCTCTTCCTCTACATGGCACCAGGAATGCATGGCATCAGGCAGTATTTATTGGTGAGGGGTAAAAAGAATTCATAATAAAACCAGCCCACTAAGAGGTCAGATGGCCAAGACATTCCTGCTGAACTTGCCTGCCAAAGAGAACAAACGAATATTCCACATCTCCTGGAGGTGCTGGGGCAGGTGCAATCAATGTCCACTTTCACTTAGTCTCTGTCGCTTGCTCTACACGTACGTGTGCATGTGTGCGTGCACACGAGTGTGGAACAAAAGCCAAGACTTCTGGGTCCTCCCACTTCCTCAGGCTCCCTGGGCATCTCGAGGCCAGGTACCACTGCCAGGAGAGGCCAAGGAGGAGCAGGCTGCGGGGGAGCAACTTGGACCCTGGACACAGTGCACACACAGCAGAGGCCAGTGGGTCCTGGAATCCAGGACCACGCTGCTCTATGTACTGTGTCCCATCTAGCGTTAGGGAACCTCGGAAATGGTCGGCGAGTTTTACTTCTCAGCTGCTCAGGACATCTTTCCCCCTTAAAGTCAGGAAACAGCTGGTGAGCCAGCCTGCAGTCAGGACACAGCGCAGGGCCAGCCCTCGGCTGTCCCCATAATACCTCCTCTCCAGTCGCCTTGGGTTAGCCAATGCGAGGGGCTGCAAGACAAGGTCTCACCGGCCCCTCCTCCCTCCACTCAGACCCCCACGAGGCAGGCTGTCGCCCCCTCAGCTCAGGTCAGCCTGGCTTTGCATCGTGTACCCTGGCCCCATCCACAAGGCAGCAGTGGCCTGAGCTCTGCACACCGTGCCGTGGCCACACATTTCCGGTAGGCTCGGTGAGGACTGGGCTGTTTCTCTGCCATGAGCCTCTGGGGCTTGGCTGAGGGCTTCCACTTCCCTTAGCAAACCAAGAGTGTCTGAACATGGCCTGGGACTTACACTTCAAAGTGAAGAAGACAAAAATAATGCCAACCACTGTCCCATCAGCTCACAAAATTACTTAGCATAATTCTAACAGTAGCCCTCGGTGCTTGCCATAGGGGTCATCACTTTACAGGCAACAATGAGCCTGCGAGGTTAAGGAACTGGGATAACGGAGGGCTCAGGTGGACTTGAAGGCCATGCCCCAGCCTGCGCATACCTCCCCCAGAGCAAGCTGCAGTACTGGGGTCCTAAAAAAACAACCCAGGTAATCAACCCTAGAAGCAACCCAAAGGCAGCCCTGAGGTCCCTGTGCTGTCCCTCAGCACTGTGCTGGGCATCATGGCTACCCTGCAGCACAGGGCAGTGTGGGCCACAGGCGGGGACCAGGCTCAGGCCACTCTATGCAAACAGTGACAGAAATGCCCAGTGCTGACTTCTCCATTCCCAGTGTCCAGTTAATGAGACCTCTGAGTTCACAAGATTCTAAGTTATTATCCCCATTTACAGAAGAAAACACTGGCCCAGTGAGGCAAGTTAATACTCAAGCACCTCTGTAACTTGAAGGCAAGGCTGTCTGTCTGTCTTAGGTCTGTCACCCCTTGTGTCCCACTGAAGAGTCAACCTCTCTGGCCTCAGGGACCTGGTCTTTTCTGCTGGGTCCACAGAACACCTGAAAGCCCAACCTGGAGCCCTGGTCTTCAATGACACAGGTGTCTCCTGGGGAGCTTCTGGTTAGGGGAGTGAGACTCATGTGTCATAGCATGCTACAGTCTGATGTCCCTGAAACCCTCCAAAGAACAAGGCAGGCACTGCATGCTGGGAGTACGAGGAAAACAATGACGGGAACAAGTTCACTGTCATGATATCATCAAGAAAGCCAAAGGTGAATGCAACAATCATCCTACCTTCCCAGGCATGTGGAAACACATGAGGCCGTCACATGGCCAGGACCGCTTCAGAAACTGCCATCCAGGCTTGTATCACAAGAGCCAAAGCTTGTGCGGGGTGGTCCCCTGAGAAAGATTCTGGGAGACCCTGCAGCTTGTCCCCAGGAAGCATGAAGCACTGTCCTTCCAGAGCCTGTCCCTGGAAGAGGAGGGCAGGTGCCACCCACAAACACCTTGCTGGCTTACTCAGGCCCAAGGGCTCTCCCTAGGAAACTGAGGGCAGGGGTCTGTCTGAGGCCTGGGTTGGGGCTTCCATGGTGGCACTGAAAGGTGGCAGAACATGCCATCCCAACAGATGGCACCTTGGCAAGAGGAGTGTTTTGAGTCGATGACGATAAAAAAGAAGCAGGTATAAGAAAAGCTCTTATTCTATCCTATTCACCTAAAAGCAGGATACTTGCACAATTTCCAAGGAAGAACAAAAGTGATGGATCATGGAAGACAACTATGGATTTCCTCCCTGGGACCTGCCTTGGCAATAACACTGTAGAGTGGATACCAGTTCTCTCTGGGCAATTGGCAAGGACGTGCCAACTTTCCGAGTTCACAGAGGCTGAGACAACTATTTTGTCTCTCACTGCTTACTGACTACTTTTACAGTGACACCCCCAATGTCAGGTTGACTTTGACTGACTACTGGTCCCTATCATGTTACATCATGCCGAAAAGGTCCCAAGGTGACATCTATGCTAAGAGGGAAAATCTGGTGTGATCAACTAGTAATGTCTGTCACTGGGAGGGGATAGAGGACGGTGGTGTGTCTATCACATCACAGACTTTCATGTGCACATGTTGTGGTTAGCACAACATTATGGCCTAGGAACGATGAAGATTATTATCCATTTACCAAAGGAAATGGATGCTGGCTCCCAACTAACATGGAAACTAAGTGTTTTCCCAAGTCAGCAGAGTGCATCAGGGTCACAGTCAGGATTAGATCCCAGATGCCCTGAATAGTAGGCAAGTGCCAGGAAGACACTTAGATGGGGGAACACTTGAGATCAATAGGCCAAAGTGTGCACGTGTCTTTAGGAAAATATGCTTGGTAAATCTTCCCTAGGCTTGCAATTTTCTATTCTTTATGCACATGTGTGGGATGCTGGCAGGAACAAAGCATGTGGAAAGGCGACAGGCTGCCCATGCAGGAGCTGACTGCCCCTCTGGTTGCCAGCAACTTTGAAAGGGGATAGGCCTGGCTCTGGTTTGCTCCAATTTTATCAAACTGGCAACGCACCCCAGGAAGAGAAAAGGGACCATTTCAGTAACATCTGCAGGGAGCTCTCTCAAAGGCTATTCAGTTACCATGGAAACCCATCCTTGGAAACTGCTTCAATTTCAGGAAAATAGCTACAAACAATAATAAGCATAAATGAAAAATGGTACACTGTTACTTCAAAATTGTACTTGTTATTAGATTTTCTAGGGATTTAAGGGCCAAGACGTCAGACTCATAACAGCAAACACAGTGGCAGACAGACATCTCTGCCTGGCTGTGGGCCTGATGGCAGCCCACATCCTCCTTTCCGCCTCCCTAATCAAGTTTCTGGATGTGACCTCTGGTGAGGCATTTATCAGAGAAGCTAATGTCTGAATTCTGGGAGGAAAGAAGATGTGCCTTGGGAAGAACAAAAACAAGAACAAGAACAAAAACAAAAACAAAACATTTTACTGGCCAAACAGCGGGTAACAGGAGCTGCTTGGAGAAAGCACAACTGGGGGGAAGACCGTGTTATGAGCATTCGTGAAAGGGGGCTGAACACTCACAGAGGCCTAAGTCAGGTTCTTGAAGAAAGCAGGCAGCAGGAATAATAGCCGAGCTAAGAACCCCATTCTGTCCCCTACTCAGAGATGCTGGGTATTGGTGAGGACCTTATCCTTATAAAGATGACTTGGTCCAGCTCCTCTCCCAAACGAGTCCATTCTCTTGGCAAAATCCTCACTAGATGATCGCTGAGAATGCACAAGACTATGCTAAGAGTTATAGTTTGAAAGCCAACACCTTGTAGCTCTCCTCATGGACATACCAGGCCTTTCCATGCATCTGGAATCATTCTCTGCACCCATTCTGTGTTCCCCATGTGGCAGATGTCAGGGACACCCTCACGCCATTCACAAAGCACTCTGGAGAGGAACATCAGAGGTGGAACCCACACCCTGACAGGGAGAGACTTGCTAACCATGGCTCCTACACCATCCTTCAAAAGTCACTAGGGCATTTGCAGGCTTGTTGCCTTTCAGATAAGCACATTTGTTCTGACACCTGCCTGCTCTCTGGGAGCAGGAAGGCGGGCAGGGGAAACTGGTTCTCTCTTGGGGCAACCACATCACCTGTCAGAGCAGGAACTCAGTGATGGTTCCTGGACTAGAGTCTCCACTGGGTGCATAAGTACAATTGAGGCTTACAGTACTTGCACACAGTCACCCAGGCAGAGGGTGGTGAGGCTGGGTCAGGAGCATCCTGCTCCCTAGCACCCAAGCCTTCCACAGGCGGGTCACGGTGCTCCAAGCACCCAAGTCCTCAGTCTGTGCCCTCAGACGCGGACCATTCTCCACATACGCGTGTATCAGGCCTGACATGACAGTCCATACCAGGGCACCCCCTGAAGTCTAAGGAGACATACAGCTCCCCTGGAATGGAGAAGGCAGGCTAATGACCAAGGAAAGGACTCTGGAGACCCCCCAGAGGGAAGAGCATTTTGGGAACCTCTAGGGTTTGGGTTAGCCTCCAACAAGGACAGAAGCCAGTGAGTAACGGGGAAAGCTCTTTGGGGATTATGACAAAAAGGAAGTCACAAAAAATACCTTCCAGACCTTTTCTTCAATGCAGACAGAGAGAGCCCACAGGGGCAAGAGGAAGCCACCCGACCTTCCAGACATCAGGGGACAGAGACCAGGGAAGAGTGGCAGCAAGAGACAGGCACACGCTGGGGCCAGGAGCGGGGCAGGGCCGACTCACCAGGCTGTGCATGATGCGTGCGCCGTCTGGGTTCACTGTGAGCGCCTCCTGGTACAGCTGCCTGGCTTCCTCCAGGCTGCCCTTCACCTCCGCCAGCCGGCCCCGCATGTAGAGCACGGAGTGAGAGGTAGGGAAGAGGCCGGCTGCCTCCTGGATGCAGAAGCCCGCCTCTTTCAGGTGTCTCTGCTCCATGAACAGCTCCGCTGTGGAAGCAGAGGAAAGGTAGGGGTGTGAGTGGGGGGTCAGAGGCAGAGGCCCCAGCCAGCATCCCCAGAGCCGAGGAGCCAGGCACTCCCACAAAGTCACAGCACTGGACATCCTTACAGTGGGGGACAGGGGTGACCTCAGTAATAGGCCCTGGTGCTCCATCAGGGCAGGCACTGAGTGGAGGGCTCCACATAGACTGTCTCAGTCAAGGCTTCCCAAAACCCTAGAGGACACGTGCTATCAATCCTGCTTTAGAGATGAGGGACCTAGGCACAGAGGTGACGGCAGCTTCCCAGGGCCCCTCGGACAGTAAGTGATGAAGGCAGGGTTTGTGTGGGACAGTCTAACTTCAGGGCCTGGTAGTGTAGACACAGAAGGGGTTCCCCAGGGCTGAGTACTTGCTCAGGGGTTTCTGATTTCTGTTTCAGACTCTGCCCCATTTGTTCATGATGTGTCTGGGCAATGGGGCAGCAGCAGGTCTGGTGGCTTGGTGGCCATCCAGGAGGCCTCAGACTGGAGGCAGAAGAGAGGCTGCAGGGCTGACTCTGCCACCCACTGGTCACACTCAGGCTTCTGAAGAGGGATGTTCGCAGAGCCCCGTGGGGAGCCTGGTAATCCTGCCAGAGCCAGGGTTGGGGGGGTGGAAGAGGAAGAGGAGGAGGTGGAGGAAGAAAGGAGGCTCAGTGGCACCTGCTAAGAACAGCATAAAGCTCAGACCAAAGAACGCTAGTAACAGCAATAAAGCCACTGCCTCGATTTATAGTTGTGGACCGCAGGCCAAGCCCTTTCTCTCACTCATCCTCATAACTAATCCTGCAGGGACTGTCGTGATCTCCACTTTAAGAAATGCGCAGACAAAATGGGGGCCTCACTCCATCCCCACTGCTAGGAAAGGCAAAGTCATGTCTGACTTCCTCGCTAAGATGATTCTGGTTATCAAGTAGGACCAGATCTGCCGAGAAGCGGATCAGCCGGAAGTGGGCACCTTCTGTAACCCAGGACAGCTCACAGAACTGCACATTTCAGTCCCCTGGTGAACAGCGCCTGCCTCTTAGAAAGGTTGCTTGGTGGCCTCACAGCCCACTCTGCCCTCCTTCTAAAGCAGCCCCTGGGCTCAGCTGCCCTACTCCGGGCTGGCCCTCACGCGAAGTCACAGAAGGATGGCAACACAGAGACGAGTATGCGAGATCAGCAGAGTCGAGCTGTGGATCTGCCAAGAGCTCCTCCTAGTAAGGGCTGAGATCTGAGGTTACCCCACTCCACATCATGTCTGGGGTGAGGTATCTAACAGACACCCCGTGAGGAACTCCTGGGAAGATGTGGACAAACCAGGCCCAGGCACCCGCTGCCTGTCCCAAGCAGCAGCAGAAAGATTAAGGCCTCACCACAACGCATGACACCTGGGTCAACCCAAGCAGTCTGCCACATCCAGTAATGTGACAGAGTGCTCTGGGTGCTAGGATGGGCTCTCCTTCAGTGGAGACAAGAATTCGGGAGAGTCCAGCTCCCAGGATATGTGGGCAGATTCTTGTTCCCAGAGACAGGCTGACAAGGAGACTGCCAAGGTAGACAGCACAGTACGGCGAAGCCCAGGGATGGGCTCTGGGCCCAGGGTCTTGCTCGGGGCTGGCTCAGGGTTTGGGGATTTAGCTCTTTCTGCCTTAGGTTTCCTCCTCTGTTCTGCTGTGAGCTGCAGCTAGGAGCTGTGAACAGGCTGCCTTGGTAACTGAGTGTCTAATACGCAGCTGGTACGCCTGGTCTTCCAGAGAGGAGAAACAAGGGGGATCAGAGTAGGGATGGCTAAGTCACTAAACCACTTGAGGCCCGGGGCAGTGAAGTGACTAGTGCCAACTCGGGGTGTTACAGGCACTCAAGGGGCCAGGTCAGCATGGTCAGGGAGGCCTTTCTGGAGAAGGCATCATTGGCAGAGAAGAGAATGGGGATCACTGTGGCAGATTCCTCAGGCTCACAGAAGAGGGAGGGCGAGGCAGGAGACCTGTGGCTGAGGAGTACCGGGGTGGGAAGGCTGCCCCCACACCCGCGCTTCAGGCTGCGTCCTCCATGGGCAGGAGCTCAGCTCTGCTGAGGGCTCAGAGCTCAGGCTCTCCACGCCTGCACTTCGGGCTGGGCCCACGCGGCCATGGCGTGGCTCATTAAGCTGTTTACATCTCGCTGCCCTGGCTCCTGAGCCCGCAGAGGTCTGCCCCAGTCCCTCCCTTGAGCACTCCTGGCGGTGCATCCACACCAACAGATTCCAATCAGGAGAACCGGCCCTGCGCTTCACCGAGTGGTCACACACCAGGAATGCGCCCTCAGGACGGGGGATGGGGGGGCTGCACCACGGATAGTCTCTGTCACCACTTAGGAAGCCAGATGACATGGAGCAAAGCCTGTGACTAGAGGTCTCCCAAGGGCTCTGGCCACACTGCACCAGACACATAGGTCCACAGTCCAGTGTGGGCCCTTGAACCTGCACACAGCCCCACAGGTCTGGGGCCTGACGTGCACCTCCACTTCCTGGCCTCAGTGGCCCTAGGCAGATGCTCCTACGCACTGCTTTACCAAACATGGTGCTCACGACCAGTCAGCCAGGGCTGCAGAAGTAGCCCATGGCACTGCGCCCACTGCTGCCTGGATCCTCCCTTCCCAGCCTGGCACCTGGCCCAAGGCTGCCCACACCCATCCTGGCCACGCCTGGCCAGGGCTGGACGAGCACTGGCTGCTCCTGGTTTTTCCCTGTCACCTCGCTGACAGGGCCTTGGTGCGGGATTCCTGGGTGTCAGAGGGCCCTGCGGAGTCTTGGCTCCTTGACTCTGGTTCTGCCCTCCTGTCTCTCGTGCCCTCATTCTTCTTGCCTGCCCCCTCTGGTTGGTTTCCTTCCCCTTAGCTCTCTCTCCCCACCCCCTCTCTCCTCTGTGCTTTCTCTCCACAGGCTACAAATGGAAAACATCTGCTCCCTGGAGCTTTACAAGAGTCCCTTTTACCGCTTTTCTCTGAGGCATCCTGGTCTAACCCCACGCCCAGAGATGGTTCCCGTCTTCCTGCCATGCTTGCTGGAGCCCAGGCTCTCCACCCCCGGAGGGCAGATGGGCCTCACCCAGGCCAGAGAAGCCCAGAGGTTGGGGGTTCAGAGCCACCTTTTGGGGCCTCCCCAGGTGAGGTGTGCAGATTCTATGCCCCAAGACCTAGGAAAAAGGTAAGAGAAAAAAGAGGAAAGGGAAGAGTGGGAGCCATGTTGATTTAGAGTTCGAAGATGCCCAGGGTAAGAGGGAAATACTTTAGGCCCCAGAAAGAATCCACCTTGGCTAAGCTTGAGCCCCAGTATGAGCAGTTTTGGTGACCCCCAAAGGAAATTAAGAAACAAGCACCACCTCCTGCCGTGCTTGTCCATATGTCCTGATGGACATATGGACACCCAGAATAAAGGAGCCAGAAGGGAGGAACAAATGTGAGAGAAGCCCCAGGGAGCAGGAAGGAGAGATCGGGTCATACAGAGCATCTAGAGGTGTTGAGGGTCTGGGGCCGCATGGGCCTGGCATGGCTTCTTGAAGACAAGGGAGATGGAGGAGAAAGGAGGGAAAGTCACAGCAAGGGGTGAAGAGGATGTGGGAAGAAAGTACTGAAGGCAGGAGTGGGGGCTGGAAAAGAGAGTGGGGAAAGGTGAGAGTAAGGAACAGAGGGCCATAAGATTAGGGGAGCAGGCAAGACCAGTGTGAAAGCCTGCTTCCCACTCACTGTGATTCTGTAATAAAACACCTGCTTTGGCCACAGCTGCCCAGTGTGCAGAGCCCACAGCTGGGTGGCTTGCACCTGCAGGCTGGGCACCTAAGGAACTAGAGTGCCACTGTCCAGACAGCATGAAGCGACCCTAGATCACTGAGACTCAGGCCAACTTCCCACAGGCAGAGGGAGTCTGGAGCTGCGCCCTCGGTCCAGTCTTCCCTTGCTGGCACTGGCAGCTTGAGAACGGGGCAGTAGCACTCTTGCTGTGGTACGAAGCACCTCTCTGGACCCTGGAGGACCTGGGGGGCCCGGCAGCTCCACCTCACAGCCCCACTGTCCAAGGGGACGCCTGCAGTGGGCCTCTCTCCCTGCCTGTGGCCAGACGGGGGGGGGGGGGTGGGGGGGGGGCGGGGAGGAGGGCAAGAGCTGGGAGAGGAAGGAAGCGTTTCCCAACCAGAGTTGGCTTCATGATGGAACTTTTTGCCAAAACAGATTGGACTGTGATTTTATCTTAAACCAAATCAGGGGGATTAGCTCATTCCAAAATGATGAAGGGATCTTTTTCTCTTCCTATAAATTTGTGGCAGCTGGTAGAACCACTACTAGGGGTGGGGTGGGGACCCTGAGGACAGCGTGCTGAGCCTGTGATAGGTGGGGTGGAACAGGGAGAAGTTATGGCCTTGGTAACCTGGCCCTGGCTGCCCTTTCCCAGCAGGTGCTTAGATGCTGATGCTGATGGCAGCCCAGGACGGGAGAACTCATGGGGTGCAAACTGCCCCAGAGTGCTCGAATGCTCACAGTGAATGGCTGCTATGCAGCAGTCTGCCGCCCCTTTTTGTGACCTAAGGCTTTGTGTATGCTGGGAAAGCACTGTAGGACTGAGCTACATCCATGGGCCCCTTTTAAATTTTGAACACAGTCCTACTAAGCTCAGCAGGAATTCCCAGGCTTGGAATCCTCCTGCCTCAGCTTCCTGAGTAGCTGGGATTTCAGACATGTGCCACCATGCCCGTGGCTCCCTTGATTTTTAATGGGGCATAAGGAGTTGGGCACAGTGGTGTATGCATATGATCCTCAGCGTCACCATGAATTTGAGGTCAGTCTAGGCTACACAGTGAGTTCAAGGCCAGCCTGAACTTTATAGTAAGACCCTGTCTCAAAAAAAAAAAAAAAAAAAACACCAAAAAATAGGGTATACAGGCACCCACAATAATGGCATCTGCTGGAGTCCTTTGCAGTTAGGGGTAATAAATAGTAGAGTTCTGCCCAATGATTCCCCAGGGGAAGCCACATGTGTAAATTCCAAGCTATGTCCTTTTGGGGAGCTTCCCCCCTCTTCCACATTTATACCCTGGAATGTGAATGTGACAGGGAACCATCTGGATCACATGGGTAAGAGCAACATCCTCGGGACAGCAGAGCTGTCATCCCAGCGGAGGTTGTCATGTCTGGTTACACGAGAAAGAACTTAGCACGGAGCCTGTGTAAGGCCCTGAAATTCTGGGTCTGTACCTGCGCCCAGATCACCTCCTAACATTTCACTGCCCAGCCCTCACCTGGCACAGTGTCCAAAGCATTCGACGCAGTGACATCCAGGATAACGTCCACAGAAGAAAGACCAATATGCAACTTACTGCCGGGCATGTTTATGTCGATGTGCCCCGGTCTGACAACGGGTTTGGGGAAGGCCCTTCACCTGACGGCAGTGCAGGCCGGCACCGCAAGCAGAACTGCCAGCAGGGCTGGGAGTTGTCCGTGGTAGGGAACATGGCAAATGTTCCCTGGGAGAGGCCTTGGGAGCTGCAGAGGCCCCCACGTGGGTGCTGTTCCCACCCCATGCACATAGGCGGGGCTGGGGCTGGGGCTCCCTTCTGCCCCTGGAGAGTCCAGATGGCGCCACATCTTGGGAGATGGCAGGGGAATCTTGGCCTAGAAGGAGGCTTGTTTATTATTCTCCAGTTTCTTCAATATTCTTCCTCCTACTTATGATGCACAAGCTGTGGAGCTTCCCCTCCCCAATCTTCCTGGCATCCTGAGGGACCCGAGATGCTAAGTGGAGCAATATTTGCATTATGAAAATGCTTCTAGGGCTAGCCTTTCTGTGGATTCAGGTCCAAAAGAGTTTTTTTTCTCATATTCAGGACCTGCAGTGGGGAGCGCGGGGGCGTGTTGCATATTAATGCGGCCGTATGTGCAGAACATGCGAAGGAGGACCTCAGAGCTGAGGTAACGAGCAGCCTGCAGCCTGATCCACTATCCTTCCTTTCCAGCTCCCCAGGACTGCAGCCCCACCCCTAGTGCAAGCTCGGCCTTCCGCATGGTTCCTCGGTTTCCCCTCCATTCTTTTGCTGTCATTTATTCTACTCAGACACTAAACATCTTTGGCCCCGATTTTCTCGCTTTTTACACTAATCTACCTCCTGTACCATCATCCAGTTGTCAAACACTCTGCAACAAGTCCTTGCTAAGCTGAGCACAGGACACTCTGCCTGCACCGTCATGTAGCCTCTGCCTCCACCAGATGGAAAGCCAAGCATCCCTCGGGGAGCACCTGCTACACACCACGCTGGCCGCTCTGCACATCAGTGCACTCTGCATCAGGGCCAGCCAGTCTGCGTGACACCAAAGTCAAGGTGTCCTGACACCAACCTCCCTGCATTCACCAGCCACAGAGGCAAGAGTGCCAGCTGGTGATTGTGAGGGACTGCCACCTGGACGCCAGTCTCTGTGCTATCAGACCTCTAGCCCATCGGTGGGGATTGTCCCAACCTCAAACTCCCTCCCAGTGGTGTTTGCTGCCAAGAACCTTTGCCAGGTAGGGAGACATGCATGCTCTGCACTGGGCCGAGAAGGAAACCCAGAGCCACACACCTAGGTGACTTGCTTGAGGCAAGCAAGGAAGAAGAGCTGGAATTAGAACCTTGCCAGATTTCTGACTTCACAAGTACCCCGTACCACCTCCCTACCCCTCATTCCAGGGCAGGCCTGGTGGGTTCCGGCAGGCACTCACCAGCCTGAAGCCAGATCTGTTCCAGCGTGGTCCACAGCTGCATGGGGCCCTGCTTCAGGACTGACGTGGGCATGGTCAGTTCTGACATGGCCTCCTCTAGCCGAGAGGCAGCGATGGATGATGCCCGGCGAGAGCCTGCAGAGCAAGAGGGTGTGGGGCTGAGCAGCAGGGTCAGGATGCCAGTTCCACAGGGACAGAGAGGGCACGGGGGCCAGGGCAGGGTGCAGGGGCTGGCAGACGGCAAACAGCTCACAGATCCACAAGGGAGAACCCACTGCCTACCCTCCCGCACAGCTGCAGAGGGAAGGTTCGGTTCGTAGGGTGCAAGCAGGCAGAAATCCTGCGGGAACATATCCCTAAGGAAAACAGCCATGAATGTCAGCCAAGATGCTCGTTCAACTTCTCCCTATAATACTGGAAACAGAAATTACCTGAGCATTAACGATAGGGATAATTAAAAATAAGCAAAGGTATAATCATCCGAGACACTGCAGTCATTATAGTGATGCTGAATACATGTGAGGCGCACATGGTACGGAAGCATGGTCACATTATACAGACGGGTGCAAACCAGCAAGTTACAAAGGAAAATGATCGTATTTCATAAAAAATGAACGTGGGCATGCATGGAAAAAAGTCTGACGCGCCATTTATTAAGGTCTGGGTGGTGAAATTCCCTGTTTCTCCTTTTGCTGTTTTTATTTTCTGTTTTCACAAGTGCACATTAGTCTCCACATGCAAAGGGACGACTCGAGGCTGTGAAGTTAAGAGTACTTGAGCAGTAGCTCCAAGGAGGACCAGTGCCCTCGGAAAACCTCTCCTGTGGTACTCGTGGGGAGCATAGGCCCCGCTCAGAATACACAAGCTGACATTTGTAGTTTCTATATAGGTGACATGTGAGCACTTTCTCTTGTGCCCTCAAAGGCAATTAAGGCTCCAGTAAACTCAGGAGACCTGAGGGCAAACCACAGATGGTTTCAGTTTATGAGACACGTGTACACACCGTCCTAATCACCGTGCACATGACCCTTCTCTCTAATGGCGAGGGGCTACCCCTACCCTAACGAGTCCCTGCTTGGAGACAGCAGGTCCACACGTAGCTCAGACTGCTGGGACAGGACCTGAGGGTCACATGCTAGGATGGCTGCTAGAAGCAACTCCATCACTGGCAACTTGGCTCCAGTCCACAAAAGGAAGGAAATGAGCAATTCCACTAAGTGCAGCTCCACTTACACTTTTGCTCCCATGACTAATCCTTCTTGTGCCTTTGAAGAAGGTGTTTTGCTTTAATCAGGTCCTCAGCTTACACACGTTAAGTTTGCAGTTCCTGGATTCATTTGAATTTCACAAGCTTTGGGTTTCAGGATAAGTTTTCCAGGAAGAGTCAGCTTTGAGCTTAGCAATTTAAAGAGCTCGGCCCATTCCTGTTTGACTCATCCGTGTGGTATTAGGTAGCCTCTGGCCTGTGGCACAGGCCTAAGGGGAAATCATGTCTGCTCCAAGACACCCTGCCACCCTAGTCTCCTCTACCTCTCCCTCACCCAGAAGGTAGGGTCTCTCCCTTGCTCACTTCAGGTCTCTACCGTCTACCCCAGGGCCACCTGCTAGGTGTCTGAGGGCAGCACTGCAGCACCAAGGCCCTTGGCAGTTTGGCGAGGAGTAGGGTTTGAACAGATGCCACCTTCCGTGTGACAGCAAGCTGTGGGCCCACATGAACAGTGGCCTGTAGGGCACATTGTTACCTGAGTCAGCGTCATGGGCGTCAGGCAGGGTGAGATGCATGCCACTTTGTTTCTTCATGGTGAGCCCCTCGCCCAAGCTGCTGTCTTTTTCCAGGCCTCTGGAAGGCAAGGCAGGGCAGAGGCGGTAAGACAGCAGGCTGGCAGAATGACGGGGCCTCACTCCAGAGTGGGCCTGGTGCTCAGAGTCCAGACAGTCCAAGTCAGGACAACTGGGAAGGGCCAAAGCAACCAGAGAAGCAGGGCAGAGCAGCCCCACATCACTCCAGGTTGGAGCAGAGACCTTCCACATCGTCTCCTCCCTCCACTGAGACCAGGTGGGGTGAGATGCTGTCACAGGCCAGGGCAAGGCTTTTGGACACTCTCAATGTCTACCAGAGTGCAAGGTAGAGTATGGGCACTCTGAACGAGCTTCCAGGGAAAGCCTGGTATGTGCAGGACACCAGAGATACCCCAGCCCACCCAGGGAAAGAGGGCCATTCCCTGCCACGGGATCCCCTATCTCCAGCTGCCAGGGGCACCCAAGGGAACCAGCAGGGCCCTGGGTGGCAGATTAACAAGCATAGGGATCCTACCTTACCTCCCACCCAATTCCTCACGTCTCTGTAGCTCCACTCTCCATTCTCAGAGTGGGAGAGGGGTGGGTACAGGAAGGCACCACCAGCTCAGGCAGGCAGCAGAGTTGCTGCACCCTTTCCAGGGACACACAGCCCCCGCCAGCCCCTTCCCACTGCCGGGACTGACTGCTGCCCTTGACCCACATGTCACTTAGAGAAAGGGCTCGAGAGGAGGAGCCGTGCCTGGGCCAGAAGGCGTCTTCCCTGCTGAGGGGGCCAAACCATGGTCCTGCAAATAACGCCAGGGTCTAAGGCATCTTTGCCATCCTGACTCAGGCTCACGCTGTTCCCAGCACGTGCCTGTGGATGCACAGCCATGTTAGCAGGCCGCGGAGAACCTGCCCGCCAAAGCACGGCTCGGGCTGGTTCCCTCCCTCTCCTGCCCTCTTCCTGCTTCCAGCAGGCCCCCAGGTGAAGTGCAAGGAGACACTAGCTTAAAGTCATGGCGCCAACCCTTCTTGACTATTCCCTTCCACGCTTTTCTCTCCTGAAAACAAGCACTGCCTCTCACAAGACTGTCCTAAAAGTAACTTGAGAGCCTGGGCAGGGGCCTAGCACAGTGCTGCCTTCCTGTCCATCCTCTTGACCCATAGATATTTCCCATCTCTTGCTTTCTCTGCCATCTGTCTAAGGGGCCACTCCTAGGGCTCCAGAATAGCTTCTCTTGGGGACCACTTGCCACATACTTCTAGGCCAATGCCTAGCATGACAAATATTAAACCCAGATGGGAGAGGAGACATTCCAAGCTGAACAAGTAGCTAACCCAAAGCAGCTGAGGCTGGATGATTGGTGGATCCTCAAAGGTGGGGCCTAGGGGGGGATGGGGACATCAGGCCAGCTGTGTGGCCGCTGCAGGGAAGAGATAGTATGGGGTGTGCCAAGGACTTTGTCGAGAGGTGGGGTAGGCTGGCTGGGTAGGGTGGGGTAGGCCAGACCCTGAGGCTGTACATTATAGTCCTGATTCCGGGTTGCCCCATACTAGGTTATAATAAGCCCTGGTTTCTGATCTGTGGCCCCATGTATAGAGAAGAATCTTCCTTATCTCCCGGGAAGTCAGGAGGTTCCCATATCCAGCTTCTGGTTTAGGCAGCCAGCTTGGCTGAGCCGAGCCCTGCCCTGCCCTGCCCTCCCCTGGGTCAGGAGGCTGTGGGGGAACTTCCTGGGAGAGGTTCCCAGGAGCTTCTGGGTGGGATGTGCTCCATCAGGCTCTCAGGTCAGACAGAGTGTGAGACTGTGTCAAGCAACCTCGAGGCCAACTCCACTGCCCTGGCCCCGACAGAGCATCCAGCAGGCTTCAGCCCAGAAGGAGGCACAGACCAGGTCTCAGGGAGCTCTGGCTTCAGGTCGAAGGAGCCCCACAAGACAGGCCACCTGGATGGGCAAGCAATCTGCCATCCCGGAGAGGACATAGACAAGGAGCAGCCAGCACTGGGACAGGTTCTCTGCCACAGCCAGAGGGCAGGAGGGCAGGTGAACGAAGGTCTTCTCACACCAGACGGACCCTGCCCTCAACTCAGCCTCCTCCCCACACCTTTCTGAACAGCCCCCATCCCACAGCCTCCTTCTGGTAGCTTCCACTGCTGAACCTGTTCTGCTCTGGACTCTCTCGGCCCCAAGGCCATGAAGAGAGGCTGGATCCTAATCCTGGGCTGGAGTTTTACTGCATCTCATTTCCCTGGGACACAATCTTCTGCAAGTTCCAAAAGGACAGAGGTTCCTCTGGGAAGCCTGGAGGCCTTCTGTCCCCAACCCTAAACACGCAAATACCCATTGAAGACGCCTTTTGAGGCCTTAGGGTGATGCTACGGCTAGCAGTCCTGGAGAAAGGGCACAAGGGCCCAGATGTCCAAGAAGAGACAATGACCTGCCCTCAGGATAACCTGTCCCTGTCCCTCTGGGCTGCACTGGCTGAGCCCGAACGTTGCATAGGTCTGAACGGACTTTCTGCAGATTCAGCTGGGACATGTGTGCCCTGCTCCTCGGAACCTTGCCTTTTCTTCTTCCAGCCTCCAGACAGATCCAGGAAAGAAGTGATAGCTCCACAGCTGGGACCAGGAGGTCCAGGTTCAAGTCCCAGGACTACCAGTGTCACTAACCACTTATGTAACTCTGAGTTACAGTTTTTTTTTCTGGGCTGATAATAAAAATCAGATAATGTATAAGATGTAAATGGCTGACTTACCAGATACAGTGACAAGCCTGGGACCTGGCTCAGGTGCTCAGTGACAGTTTCTCTACCTCTGTAACACTCTGAGCTTTAGCTTCCTACACGTAATCTTCATGCATGTCCTGGAGGACTGCCAAGAAGTTAAACCTGGATCATGTGCACGCTAAGTTCCAGCCTCTCCTCCAAACATCCTAACCGTCCCTACCTTGCCAGGTGCTGTGGTCACTCAGCTGAGGACTGTTACCCTGGCAACCATGGCCTGCAGACTTTGTTCCCACCCTTGGCAACCCCAGGGACAAAGACAGGCACTCACCCAAGCTGAGAGAAGCTGTACAGAGTCTGCCACAGCTGTAGCATTTGCCTGCAGGTCACGAGAGCTTCCTCCGGGCCTTTCAGCACCTGCTCCAGCTTCACCTTGGTGAACAGGAGGCTGCAGAGAGAGCAGCTGTCAGCGGGCCCAGCGAGACTTCCTCCCAGGATTCTGTCCACTCCGGCAGCCCACAGAAGGCAGAGGGCCCGTGAGCGCCTCTGCCACACCCTCAGACCACTTGTTTTCAGTCGCTCTCTGTCTTCGCAGGTGGAGCAGGAGGCGCTGCTCTGCATTTATCAGTGCCTTTCCTGTTCATCTCAGTGTCTCTTGATCCTACAGCATCCTGCCCACCCTCTCAGACAGTCAGGTGTGATTCCCAGTTGGCTCTGCCTTCCTACTTTTTTTTCTTTTCTTTTTGAGACAGGGTCTCACTATGTGGTTCAGGCTGGCCTTGGGCTCACCATGTAGCCTAGGCTGGTCTCGAACTCCCAAAGATCCTCCTGCCTCAGGTTTCCAAGTGCTGGGATTAAAGGAGTGCGCCGCCACACCCAGCCCCTTCCTACTTTCTTGGCCAAGTGGGCCCTAGGCCATGGACACCCAGCAGTGCTTTGTACTTCTGGGCCACAAGGCCCAGGATGGAGCCTGGTAAGATACACGCAGAATGTTTTTCAATCGAGGAGGCCATGCAGGTCGTCTGTACTCAGGCAATCACAAGGGTACAATTCTCTTTTCTGCCTTGCCAGCCCACTGTTGATGCCAACCAGCATCTAAATGAACTGTGGATTTCATTGTCTGACCCTGAATTCACTCAACGGTCCTGTTATACTTTATTCAAGTTCTTCCTTGAATTTCCTAAGATGATAGCCAACTCCTTTGGGTAAGAGGATTAAAGTGATATGAAAGCCTATTTAATTCCCACTGAGGGATAGTTACTGTACCATGACAGTAGCTTCAGACCTTCAAGTTGAAATGCCAACATCTTGAGTCAGGATGGGTGGAGGATGTACCCTTACAGTGAGTGACAGGCAGGACTGTGGAGGGGAGACAGAGATCTGGCAGGGAGAGCCAATGCCATGTCAGAATACCTGCTCACTAGGAACGGGTGGGGAGGAGGCTGGAGACCCTGCCGGGTCACACACTGGTCCTCTGGGTGTCAGGGAGGTCTAGGAGTGCTGGAGGAGGGCTCCCAGAAGCTGCTATCTTCCACCCACTGCCAGCACAGCCAACCCAACAACACTGACATACGGCAGCACCCTGGGGAGCATATGGCCCACACAGCGCTGTAGCTGCGCCTCATTAAGCCGACAGTAGTAAGGGTCCTTTATGTGCAGCACCACTGCTGAGTGAAGCGACTTGGCGCTGAGGCCCTGAACCTGGTCACTGCCTGTGAAGAAGTGCGGCCCACGCTGGCCCACTGTGCTGAGGTTCTAGCCCCAGGTCGCCCAGGCTGCAGAAGGGAGCTGCTGTCACCTCCTCAGCTGGGGTTGGGCCTCCCTTTCCTCTGCATGAGACCTGGGCCCCCAGGTTTTACTGTGTCTTTTTTTTTTTTTGCTCCTTCTCCTATACGGTGACTTGCTGGCAGAGAACACCCCCCACATACATGGCTTCTGCTCTCCATTTTCACTGCTGCGCAATGCTGACTTTAAATCCACCCTCTCCCACTCTTCTGCACCCCTCAGGACCAACACATGACCCACAGCTGGCCTGTGAGGCCCCAAGGGCAGAAAGTGGGGTCCCCAAAGGGGCTGCCCACACCAGGTCTCAGTGGGCAGCTTCTGGGGAGGACTGGTTCTGCAGCCCCAGTGTCTTTCCCCAGATTCCTGAAGGGTCCAGTGCTCCACAGTATTAGATGTCTCTGCTCTCAGGAATATGAAGGAGAAGACACAATTTCTGTCTTCAAGGTAACAATTAGAGTGCTATAAATGTCAAGTGGCCCAGGGAATCAAGTACTGTATTTTTGGATCAGACTCAGTGCTCGGAAAGAAGAGAGATGAGGTCTCACTACAGCTGGCTGTGATGAGGAGGGTGGGTGGGCTGTGGCTGGCAGTGGGATTGAGACCATGGAGGTAGGTGAAGAGGTCAGAGCAGAGTAGTAGTGAGGTCAGGAAGCACAGACCAAGGGCAGCAGAGTCCCTGGGCAGGTGACTCTAACCTGACCAGGCTGGGTGGGGACAGTCTGCTGGGCAGACCTGTCCTGCAGCATTCCTGGTTCTCTGCAGACCTGCCTCCTCCTCAGCAGCTTCTCTGCGCTGCAGCCCCTTCCCACTGCTGCCCTGGTGCCCTTGACAGCCAGGATGGTCCCTGGCAGACCTGACCATCATGCCTGGAACAGAAAGCTGAGCTGGCACTCCAGCAGCTTCTATCAAAGCGCATTGCATCCTTGAGGCTGCTGACATTCCACTGGCGTGAGTGGCCCTGGGTAGAATTTCGCAACCCAACCACATCCTCTCTGGGCAGGGCAAGTGCTCTAACAGTCACACTGGTCTGCTCCCTACACCCAGATCCTGGGCTCCAGCCGAGGTGCTTCCTTGGTCTGGGGCTGAGCTCTGCTAGAGAGATCGTCCTCCAGGGCCCTCGGCTACTGTTCATGCAGGAGTCCCAGCACTCAGGAGACGTTTAGGCTTTCCGGGTCCACTCTACCTTCCCTACCCCATCATGACCTTAGGCTGGTCACATGGGCCTCTGCACCTCCCTGGGCTTCAGCCAGATCTGGGACCTAAGCCTACTCTGCTCCACGCTATGGCCGCTGCAAGGACTCACCTTCCCCCTTCGGACACATGGCCAACTCCTGGCCAGATGTCCCCCTCTGACTTTCTCTGTGCGTCCCCTTGCGGGCTGGACACACTCCTTCGGAACAGCTGTCACTGCATCTGGATGTGGCCATTTGTATGCCTGGTGGCCTGCCTCTGAGTTACTCCTGAGCTTTCCCTGCTCACACAGAGGACAGCAAATGCTCCTGGCTCTTCTATAAGAACACAGCACTGGGCCAGGGATTTAGCTCAGTGGCTTAAGCGCCTGCCTGGCAAGCATGAGGTCGTGAGTTTGATCCCCAGTACCAAAAACAAAACAAAACAAAACAAAAAAACCCCAGCACTGTGGAAACTCAGGCTCCCCTCCCTCCCCTCCTGACCACGGCAATGGGTGGCTGCAGCTCACCTCATGCCTGGGGTTTACACTGAGCCCGCACAGCTACAACCGGCCGAGCATAGTCAGAGCTTCGGCTGTCAAACACTGCTTCCCAGGTGGGGCAGCAAGGCCAAGCCCAGCCCTCCTCACCTGTCTTATACACAGGACAAGTTTAAAATGCCACTTGGATAAAGGATTCTGAGACATTTAAAACAAAACAAAAAACTACAACTCTAGCTAGGTGTAGGAGCATATGCCTAATGATCCTAGCACTCAGGAGGCCGAGGCAGGAGAATCCCAAATTCAAGGCCAGCCTGACTATATAGCAAGGCCCTGTCTCAAAAACAAAACAAAAAGCCACCGATGCTTGTGCATGCCTGTAATTCCAGCACTGAGGAGGCTGAGGCAGGAGGACTGTTGTAAGCTCCAGGGCAGCCTGCGCTACACAGTTCAAAGACAACCTGAACTATAAAATGAGACTTTGTCTCAGAGCAAACCAAGCCAAGCCAAACCAAACCAAACCAAACCAAACCAAACCAAACCAAACCAAACCAAACCAAACCAAACCAAACCAAACCAAAGGCTGGTTGTGGTGGCAGGCACTGTGATGTCAGGACTCTGAAGGTTGAGTCAGAATTGCTGTCAGTCTGGGGCCAGCCTGGGCTACATAGTGAGTTCAAAGTCAGCCTGAACTACATAGTAAGACAGTCTCAAAAAAACCCAAACAAACAAACAAACAAACAAATCACTATTTTAATATTGAGACAACATTTCCCCAAGAAGCCCCCAGGTGAATCCCACCTTGGCTTTTCTCTGGCATCTAGGACTGCATTCAGCTGTGCTTCATTACAGTTTCTCTTTCCATACATAGATGCTTAGGAGTTTAATAATGAAGATAAGCTCCTATCAAGCATTTTTAAAATGACACTCTAGAAACAAAGTCTGTTGCTAGTCCTGGACAGGTGGTAACCTATCATTTATCCTGCCGTGTGTCCCATTGGACATTACACACCTCCCGCACAGGGCCCTGCCTGGCTTCTCCACCACCCTGCTCAGTGCTGAGCTCACAGGGCCTGCTCATCCCCCCACTCAAGTCCTCACAGCTGTGGAAGAGCCAGTGCCAGGTGTGTCTGTCCAAAACACCCATAGCAAAGCTGTTTTCCATGTGTGGCAGGAGCAGTGTGCCACAGCCAGGGTATGCAGGTGTCTGGCTCCTCCCAACAGGGGTGTGCATGCACATGTATCTGTGCATGTATGTGTGCATGCAAGGGTGTGTCTCCATCCCAGGGGACAGCCACAAAGCACAATCCAAAGTGTAACTGAGGACAGTGTGAGACTGAGAAGCTTATATCCAGTGGCCCTCCAATATTCTAGCACTCTCGCAAGAGTATCCCAGGACAGGGATGTTGTCCTTGATGGCACTTAGAGTGAAGAGACACTGGCCGAGTTGGAAGCCCCAGACCAAGTCTCTGCTGCCACCCACCCAGGCACATCATTGGTTCCATGCCTTGAAAACAGGAGGGAAGTCACATGCCTGAGACCTCCCATGAGGCTGAGCCCCAATAATGTGAGCTGCAGGACAACTGTGCTGTAGTCCTCCAGACCGTGGTCACTCTGGTGCTCCAGGCAAGGGCTCCTGAACCAACAGCTTGCTGGATTCTCCAGTGTGTAGGCTGGGGTCTCTGAGGTTTCCAGAAGCCCCACAGGCCCTACCACCAAGTTTTGAGCAGCATCCCCAGCTGTGACCTCTCCCGCAAGCATGCTGCTCCTTGAGCCCAGGGCGCAGGCACGGAGCAGACTGAGGAAGCTGGAGCCTGGCCACACCGTGGCTCCTGAGGCAGGTATGTGTGTGGGGGTGTCCTCTGGGGGGGCAAAAGCAAGGTTGGCACAAACACACAGTGTCAGTCCCACAGAATGAGATGCCAGGTCTGGGGATGTGCCTCATTCCTGCCACTCCCCAAGGCCTGGTCCAAACCTCCAGATGTATGTGCCCTGGTGCCAGCAGGAGCCACGGCACAGACTTCCAAGAAAGAGCTCAGCCCTTTGGAGAACAGCACCAGGCCTGCAGCAGCCACATCCTAACTACCCACCTCATCTACCCTGCGCTGCAGTCAGAGGCGGGAACCCACACACTCTGGCCCTGGGGACACAGGCAGGCTCTCAGCTGACCTTTCTACTTGCTCTGGCCAGCAGCTGTGGAATAAGATTCCCAAGAGAATGCTGGTATCTGCTCCTCTTCTTCCCTGTCTCCCAGGGCAGGATTAGACTGCTAATTATTTGTCAAAAGGATTAAGACTTGGAGCTCTTTCCATTTTGAGGCAGAGGCAATTTCCTTCCACTGCTATAAAGAGGAAAGACTTTAGAGTGAGCCTCTTCAGAACTGGTGAGCATGGTCTTTCTGAATGCTGTTTAAAACAAAAAGAATTCTTTTATAAATGGGACTTTTTTGAGGTGTCTCTGGTTAAGCAAACTGTGCTGGGATCAGAGATCATCCCATCTCTCCCTGTACTAGGGGCTCCAATCCTCCGTGCCCCATATGCCCTCACAGCTACTCAGCCTGGCGCCTGCTCTTGCACTGGTGGTGCAGAGCTGGCTGCAGGGAAGGAAGTTCAGGTCTGCATTTTCACTTTCACATGTTTAAATTGACTCAGCACCTACTTTAAAGACACTAGAACGTGATGACTGTCATAGACCTGAGGAAGCCACCTCTACCCCCTGGCTCACTCCCCAGTCCAGCAGGACACAGGACACTAGACACTTCAGCCTCCCTGGACACACTGCCTTGTCTGCAAAGCAAGCTAATAACAGTGCAGCTGGGGAGGCTGCTGGAAGGACGGAGGGCAACGGAGACTCTGAGGCCAATGCCTGCCACAGTGCCCGCTGGAGAAACATCAGCTGTTACCTCACACCTGTCTCCCACCAGGTCTTACATGCACACTGAGCCACAGCGCTCCCCAGGCCAGAGAGCCACGGGTGTTTCCAGGATCAGAGCAACTCGCAGGAAGCTTGGCTGCAGAGTGGCCTGGCCTCCAGTCCAGCGGTGCTGGAGGCCCAGCAGCAGCTCCTCCTGTTCCCCTGGCTCCTGGTCCTGGGAGTGGGGGGTGGCAGCAGGTGTGGCAAATGTACAGAGGGGCTATTATCTCTTTAAAAAGATAGCAGTTAGTAATCCCAGCAAAGGCCATGCCCTGCCGTGTTAATGAAGAGTTACATTTTTATAGAAAACACTTAATTGAGTGAAAGCACAGGCTATTCTGAGTCAGGTGGCCACACCTCTGGAAAGTCTCTGCCTGGCCAGGAGGCCAGGGCCTGCACTCAGCTGGGCCCACAGCAGGGGAGCCCCGCCCTAGGCCACACTTCGATGCAGAGACAGACAGCAGCACTCCACGCTTGTGCCCATGGCCCTCTTCTAGCCAGTGGCCTTGAACTCCTCAGAGACTCAGTTTCCTACTTGTAGAATGAAAGTAAAACAGCTCTTGGCCTTGACATTGTGTAGAAATACATGCACCTGCCTGTAATCCTAGCCTCTTGGGAGGCAGAGGCAGGAGGATCACAAGTTTCAGGCCAGTCTGGGCAGTTTAGTAAAACCTTGCCTCAAAGTTTTTACAAAAGGGCTGGGAGGCAGTTTCATGGGAAAGTACTTGCTTAGCATGGGTTCAATTCTCTGGCACTTCGTGAAGGAATCCACGCATGCCTGCCCTGCCGCTCTGATTTACCCAGTTCCTATTATGTCCAACTGCGTACTCTGCTCCATTTCCCCATCTCTGAAGTGGGAAGAACAGCAGCAAACAGTTCCCGCGCCTCCTAGGTGGCTGAGGGGACTGTGGGGTCACTGTGTATGGCAGTGCCCATGCAGGTCAAGTGCTGGGTGTGCTACTGCTGTTGGCCAAGCTCCAGGCTGCCTGCCAGGCTGTCCAGCTGCCTGTTGGCTTGGATTCGAGTCCCTGCTTGGCCACCTGTCAGCTCAGCTTCCTTACCATTATAATAGCAGTGTTGTAAAGACCAACAAACACAAGCTGGGTGCGGTGGCACACACCTGGAATCCCAGCACTGCTGGAAGCAGAGAGGAGGGCCTGAAGTTTGATCCCAGCTCGGGCATCTTAACAGACTTATCAAGACTCTATCTCAAAATAAGAGAAGGACAGCTCAGTATGAAGGCCCTGGGTTCAATCCTTAGTGACACGTATGTGCACACACAAAAGACCAACAAACGTGGCACACATTAACAACAAAACAGGATGAGGGCTGTGAGCTGACCAGGTTTATTTATGTATTTATTTATTTATTTATTTAGAGACAAGGTCTCTAAATTCAGGCTGGCCTTGAACTTGCTTATGCAGTCCAGGCCGGCCTCAAACTCACAGCAATCCTCCTGCATTAGCCTCCTGAGTGCTGGGATTGTGGGTGTGTGCCACTACACCCAGCTCCCTTCTTTCTAACATACCCAACAAGCTCCCCTGGCCTCCAGATTGAGGGTCTCCTGGGGTGTGCTGGGTGCCCAACTCTGGATTCCTGCAGCAGGGGTAGCAGACAGAGGAGGTGTCAAAGTGGGGTGGAAGGGCCCTGGCCAAGGACAAGGAACAGTGGCAAGGAGAAGGGCAGGGAACAGGAATCAGTCTCTGGGACTATATTCAGCTTCTAGTTGCCTGGCTCCCATGGGCAGGCACAGGGACACGGAGGGCCACAAGGATCTCCCAGATGCCTTCTCCAAACTTCGAGGCTCAGGAAAAGGCTCCACCAGGGAGACTGACTCCTTTCACACACACACACACACGAGGGTAGATTTTTACAGGGCCTCTGAAAGAGGAAGGGCCACTATTAGGACACACCCTATGAACTTCCCAGAGACTGATCCCCAGTACAGAAGGGATCCCTTTTAACAGCTCTTCTTCACGCTAAAACCAGTGATTTTCCCAGGGCCCAAGATTACACTGACCCATGTCCCTTAATCCGTGAAGGGTTATGATGATCGTCCACTTTGCAATGAGGAAATAGGAAACTAAACCCTCCTGGTTAGGCCTCTCTGCAGGCCGCCTCCAGTGAACCCCAGACAGTTCTCCAGACATCAATTCCTGACCCTGGCTGACTTGGGCGGAAACCACCAGAACCTGTGCGCAGCTGTGCAGCACAGAAGACCTTCCAGAGAGGTGTGCAGGTGGACACACGTGGTCCCACCCTGCACGGGCCAGCTGTTGGTCGTTACCTCTACCAGAAAGCAGGCTAGGGGACCTGGACTCCTTGTGCAGAGGGAGGTGAGTCCTGGTACACCATGACTTTGTTAAGGACAAAGTCCCTCCACTGTAGGGAACCACTGTCCTGACTGACAGTGCCACCTCCAGCCCAGGTATAAGCAGGGGGAGCAAAAAGTACTGTGAACCAACAGCTAAAACCACCTTTGAAGACTGAGGAAGAATTCCTTTTGGAAAACCTGTAAATATCTGTCTTTCCTCCTCTCTTCCCTAAACAAAACAACCCATAGCATCATCGGCCCTTCAGTGTGAGCAGCCCTTGCCCCAGGGCTGAGGCTGCCCTTCTAGTCCACACTCATCACACAGGGCAAGACCATGGGATGCTTGTGGCGTAACAGGAGAAATGCTGAATGGCAGCCTCACCTGCTGAGAAGGAACTGACCTCTGGGAAAGGTCCAAGGCTGGCAGTGATTACACCTGCTGTAACATATCCCTTGGCCCCATGGCCCACCATCTGGCCCTATGGCCAGTGTCTGCAGGCACTGTGGCTGGCAAACAAGCTTAATGAATGCAGGAAAATGATAAACTGTGTTTGTATTAATATATTTGTTTCCAACGTCCTCACTGGAGTGCTGGAATTTTAAGCATCCTTTTGATGTGCTACAACTCCTTAATAAGAACAATTACACAGGGTTTCAGGGCAGAAATGTTAACAGACACCCCAGGACTCTGATCCCGTCTGCTCAGTGGAATGCACCACTAGGAATGTGTCACATGCAAACTGAAAAACAGGTGAGGTCAGCCAGGTAGATCAGAGAGGTGCCCTGGAGGCTTCACTTTACCAGAACTTTACCGAGGTCTGGCTCTAGCTAAATGCCTAATTATCAGCTCAAACATTTTCCAAAATAGTTGAAGTTTCCTAGGGCAAATGGCTGTACTCCTTCATTTGTTTACGGGTGGCAAGCTCTGGCTTGTAGAGGGCTGTATTATTCCCTTACTAGGGCTCCAGAAGACCTTTCCCCAGGACTAAGTCCCCTGGGATCAGGGCTCGACCAGCAGGAGCTCCCAAGAGTCTACTCTGACCCCTAGGGAAGCAGGGGGTAGGAGGTGGAGGCCATGCTCACTGTGGAGCAGGAAGAGAAACCTTAGGCTGCCTTAGGTGTATGTTTTGGGCCTTCAAAGTCAGTTGGGCCAACTGCCAGGGGTGTGACTGACAGGCTGGTTATTGGAAAGCTCCCATCATTAGCCCAAGAACTTTGTTTGGTTGCTATGGTGACCTTCACTACAAGGGCCTGACTAAAGCGCCAGGAATCTGTTACCTAAAACCACTGCTGACAGTGCCCATGGCCTTGGGAAGGACGCTTATCAGTGGCCCATTCCCCTTGACCCCATATTCCTGCCCCTTCCTGCTCAGGCCTCCCAGCTGCCTTCCCCACCCCAGATGACAAGAAAGGGCCACAGGGACATCTCAGGGCTTGCCTGAGACCTCTCACATGCCAAACAGGGAGGCTGTGGCTCGGAGGCCCCCTGCAGGCCTAGGCCGCCTGGCCAGCTGCACTGCTCGGCCAGCACATGTGTCCAGGGCTTAGTGGGAAACCCACAGGATTTCAGGAAGCTGCCCAGGGTGTCTAGTTCCCACCACACCAGGTTCATACTGTCCCTGAGGGGCCATCGGTCTGCCTCATCACGTTCCTGCCTTTTTAAACCTGAGCTCCACTAACTAAAGGTCATCCCACAGCACAGACATCAAGAGCCTCTCTGCTTTGCTTTGTAAACCCTGAGCTCAGAAGGACTTTCAGAAGTTTGACTCAGGGAAAAGTGGGTTTTGCTCTGGGAGTCTACATGCTGCCTATGTGGCATGGTGACTTTACGAAGCTCTTCCCAGAGCTCACCCCCCGCCCCCGCCAAGGCACCAGCCTTGCCAGGCCCCTCTTCCTTCCATGTCTGGGTCGCTGCATGCACTGCCACCCTTGGGTTCCAGGTGTCAGTGTGACACTGTTTATGGCCAGCCCCCCAGCCCACTCCATTGCTGCCTTAGACACACTGTTTATCAGCTGCATGACCTTCTCTGATCTGAGCCTCAGGAGAGCTCAGGAACAGGAGGAGCCAGGACAGATACCGTCTTTCCAAGGAGGAACAGGTTGCTGCAGGCAACACAGGTCACACACTCAAGGGAGGGGCTTCACTATGGCTCTTACTCGGGGATAAGTTCACATGGATGAGGGTCCATCCTGGGTACCAAACAGTGACAAAGCATGAACCCCAACACCAGCCTGGGTGCACTACGGGTACAGCCTTCACAGCAGCAGCAGATTAGAAGGCTTCTGTCATCAGACAGCTGCCTGTGAGGAGCATGATGAACAGACCTACACCACAGGCCTCTAAGTATCTCTGAAAACAGACTCTACTGGGGACAATGAGGTCAGGGCGAAGGGGATTTGGTTTGTGTTGTTTTGCTGAGCAGTATTTACTGGACCGGTTGTTTAATTAATTGCCTTGGCAACAGCTGGAGCCATTGCACGGCTTGTTCCCAGTGCAGGGAGCAGCTGGAGAGGCAGGATGCAGTGTCAATCGAAGAGTAATGACATTTTTCAGCAATCCTGACCCAGAATGGACTCAGTGACATTTCCTGCTAATCCATGGGTTTCTGTACTCCACAGTTTCATATGTGGGGAGTTTTGACTTGTTTTGAAAAGTGATACGGTCATGCAACATGGCTGGAGGTACATGGAGCCCCTAGCCCTACCACAGCCAAATACACATGTATGCATATACTATATATTTTTTCTTTCCTATTTTTTGCTTACAACATGAGAGTTATTTTTATACAGTCTTGGAAGGCAGAACTCCCCAGATCTTTTCAATCAGTTTTATAGGCTTTTAGGGCCAGTTCAGATCAAAACAGAGCTCTCTTGGTCCAGGAGGTTGGGGCTCATGGTGGCTCAAGATAAAGAATTGCTACTTTTCTACTGATCCCTAGATGGACAGCAAAAAGTGAGGTCCTACTGGGGTGGGGCACCCTAATCCCCAAATGTTCTGCAGAACATCACTGCAAAGACAGGGGACAAAGAACATGCCGGGCCTCAGCCTATAGAGCCTCTTAAGCCCTTCGATTACCTGTACTGAGACATCTGTAAGGGGGAGCTGTTCCCCGGGCAGAGGCTGCCCCCCTTTAAGGCTCCAGCCACCAGAAGTGGGGACCTTGCTTTGCAGGCAGCTCCCTGTAAGTCTGGAGGGTAGGGAAGACAGTTAGGCTGCTTGTTCAGTCTGCACCTCTGTGAGGCTCAGCCCCTGAGAACCTGTAAAAGCCATCTTACCGGTCACATACATACACATACCCACAGAATGTCTCAGTCATGTCCGCCCACAGATCTCCTGTGGGAGGCACCAGGCTCAGGGCCAGGACCCCCTCTGTCTTTTAGATTCACTGAGTGAGTAGGGAACGTCCTGGTGAAGTGGGAGGGAAGGAAGTGGAGGAGATCCAGGAGGCAACAGGGGGTTCACACACTGCTGTGATATCACAGGGGCCTCCAAGTCCAGCCCTGGGCTCTAGAAGATGGTGGTGGTGCAGACAGAGGACACCTTCCTAAAGTGGGCCAGCAAAGCGAAGGGGAAGCCAGAGGACTGGATGGACCCTATTTCCAGCATACCCCACTCTGTCTTTCAACCCAGATGTCAGCTAGTGTTCCCATGTGGGCCAGTAGCCTGTTAGAACAGTTAGCTCAGAGGTTAGGAAGTGACAGGGAACTACAAATGCCAGATGCAGGTGCAGAAGAGCTTGGGTGGAACCAGGGCAAAAGGAGGGGGCCAACAGTGCAGAGCCGAATTTCCCTTTGATTCTTGTTTTCAGTTTTCAAGCAGGACTTTGGCTTCAAATGTGCTGCAATAAAAAGGCTACTACAGAGCCTTGGCTTGCAACTTGTTTCTTTGATAATACACTCAGGCCCCGGAGTAGTCGAGGGCTTGAGGAGCCCCTTCCCTTCCTCAATCAGGACTCTAAGGCTTTCTTCTTGACCACTTCTGTTTTCACTGAGGCCTAACCGGCAAGAGCAAACACACACACACACACTCTATGCACGTACATGCATGCACGCATGCACAGGTGTATGCAGGCATACAGACTTACATGCATGGAGCTATACACAGCAGCAATGAGTCAGAGCCTGCCAGAGACAGGTGTAAAGATGGAATCCAGGGAAAAAAATCAAGGTACCCGGCTCGGGGAGGGAGAACCTTTACTTTCTATGCACTTTCATTATAAATGACAAATTAAACTGTTACCACCTAAGATTGCTGTACTGTACTGCAGATTTTTTTTTGAAAAAATATGGAATGCTTCACGAATTTGTGTGTCATCCTTGCGCAGGGGCCATGCTAATCTTCTCTGTATCGTTCCAATTTTAGTATATGTGCTGCTGAAGCGAGCACTGTACTGCAGATTTTTAAACCGAGGCTCAGAATCAGGGCCATCCCTCTGATACAAGTGGGCTAAGTCTGTTGAGGTGACGACAATAGGCCTGCACGGCTATGAGAGCTGGAACCTGCATGGGCAGGCTAGGAGCCAAGGTGCCGCAGGCAGTGGTCAGCCAGGCAAGGCGCAGGTTTCTGATGAGCAGGGTGGCGTTCCCCTCCTTGGCCTCAGGCACACCGTAGAGTTCAGATACAGGAAACTCTGCCATGTCCAAACCACCTCTCTTTAGCCTTGGCAGGAAGAGGAGTCTCGGGAGACGGCCCTGCTCCAGGGGAGGCACAGCAGAGCAAAACCCTTCCCTCGCCGCCTGCCATGGGCCAGGCTGCCTTCACACTCGCTGACGGGCCCCCACAGCAGAGTACAGACATGCTCACACGCTATGGCTCCTTTGGACTGCTCCAGGCCTCCAGGGCCTGCCAGGGTTACGCCCCATCCTTGGCTCGCTTTGTCAGGGTCACAATGAAGTTACCTGCCTTGGTAACCTTGTTGGTAACCTTGAGAGCTCACACAGATCCTGTGTTGGGGTGGAGGTGGGGGAAGGACCTACACAGTGCACATGTACCCCAATGTGTTCTCTTCCACAGTCTTACAACCTCACAGTCCCAAGGCGACCACAAGCCTACCACGCCCCTAGTCCTGCACACCCCCTTATCTCTCTACTCAGAGAGTGCATACGTGATGTGTTCTTACACTATGTGTGCTGGCACCTCTACTGATGGCCACCCAGCCCCTACCCACCACTGTCCACAGGGAACTCACTTGAAGTTCTCAGGGTACTCGGTGATGGCCATGTTAATGACGTCCAGGGCATGCTGATAGTGCTTCTGGGCGGAGAAGAGCAGTGCCAGCAGGTGGAGGGCATTGGCATCGTCCTTGCACACTGTGAGGGCCCCCTGCAGCTGCTCCATGGCACTGGAGATCTGCCAGAGAAAACTACCAGCTTAGGGACCTTCCCCAGACTCCAGTGCCAGATGTCAACCAACGAGAGCCCCTGGCACTGGGATGCAGGGATGGTGCTGTGAGAAAACATATCTCCCAAACAGCCTGGCAAGAAGGGACCCTCTGTCCCAGTGGGGACAGATGAAAGTGGCTTCATAGCATAGCATGGAGGATTTGGACAGACAACAGGAAGCATTTCCTACATGGCAAGTGTGGATACACTAGGGAGAGGGGAACCTGGCTGCACGTAGAAGCCCTTCCAGATCAGCAGAGTTCTGCCCAGGGGAGGTGCAAAAACAGGGTACAGAGGCCAGTACCTAGGAAAAGGGGTGTGGCCACATTCTACTCCCATTCTCCCCCCCATCCCTCCCTCCTTCCTCCCCCACCTTTTCCTTTCTCATCTCAATTAATAATTGCTAAGCCTGGTTCCAAATCTGGACAGGTAGGACAGGTCAGATCAGCAAAGTGTGGTCTGAGGAGCTGCTGCAGCGCCCCCTGGGGGTAGTTGCAGGAAAGCCTTTGCTCCAGGGGTTGGCACAGATTACAGCAGTATGGAGAGATCCACTGCCTCCGGACCCCAGCCTCCACCAGCTCTGGTTTGCATGCCTTTTTGGGAGTGCAGGCGTGGCTGCTCTGAGCCCAGAAGGGGCAGGCACAATGGGAAAAGGCACCATCTACTGCTCCCACCAATCCAGCTGGTAGACACTACTACCCTAGCAAGTCTAGCTAGGCACTGGATCTTAGCCGCTGTGACAGGTCAACTTGTGAGCATGCCCATGCAGGGCTAAGGCCACATCCTTGCCTGGCTATACCCCCTACTCACCCTGCCTCACCAGGATGGAGCCCTGTTCCTTGAAAACTCAGAGGGCGGAGGTGGTACAAGAACTCCCTGCCTGAGGAAACCGTTTTTAATTCTTTGCACAGTACCCAGAGGCTGAGTCCTTTACCTTCCCCCAAAGCTGCTCTCCTCAATCCCATTTCAATGCTAAGCATCTCCATTCCACCTGCTGTTCAGCCAAGGAGGGCAGTGAGTGAGCTCAGAGAAACGCACTCGGTCCCACATGGGCCGGCCTGCATACCCTTGGCAGGGTCTGGGGAAAGTTTCCACAAGCATGAAAGGTAACAAGAATTCTGGCAGTCACCAATGTAAACACTCTTCTTCAAAAAGGATAAGCTATCCCGGTGACTGCAGCGCTCCTTAAGCAGTCCCATGTGAACTGCAGGGAGCCCTGAGCCCTCCACTATCTCCTTCCCCACCAAATGCGCACAGGGCCTCTTGCTCTGAGCTACCACTGGCCCCCTGTACCCACTGACAGTGCTCTCTTGGGCAGGGTGGGGTACTGCAGAAACCAGAGTTCTGTGAATTCCAAAGAGCTGGGTTCTAGCTGTCCCTGGGGCTCTTCCTCCCTGAACTCAGCAGCCTTCTGAGCACAGGCTTGACCTCGAGGGGTTAACCGAATGAATGTAGACTCAAATGAAATGCTTGCTTATCTTTCCAAATATCCCTGAGAAAGCGGAGAGGCCCAACACTGTGGAGCTGGTGGGCACCAGAACTGAGCCCCCACCCGGGGTCCTAAGTCTGGCCAGTGCTTCTCACAGGCTGGGCTGTGGTTGAGAGAAGGGTCTAGACTCAGCCCGTCGCAGGTCAAGGCCAGCCTCTTCTCATGCTGTGGGTTCAGGGCATGAACTGCTACCTGTGCCTCATTGTTAGATTCCAGGCACCTCCAACCTGGCCTAGGTTTCCAACACCCATGAGCCTCCTGTCCCCCACACTGCTAAGCCTCAGTGACCTTGCTCCTAGAAGGCATGGAGGCCATGACCAGGTAGGCATGGAGTGAGGGCAGTGGCCAGGAGGAGGTAGCTCTGTCAGTGTGCTAGGTACCTGCCCTAGTGGTACTGGAGAAGACAACCTGACTGCTTGGTAAATCTCCTTCTATTCAGACGCTGGTGAAGGCAAGAGCTGAGGCTCTGGATTTAGGTGGGGGCAAGTAGCCCAGCACTGCCACTGTATAGTTGCACACAGGGCAAGGGGATGCATCTCTTTGAGCCATGCTACCTATGCAGCAATATGAGAATGATTCTACCTACTGTGGTAGCTGAGACAATGAAAACGTCCTGCAGAGTGCGGGCACAGGGTGCTCTGGAAAAGGCAAGTTTCCTCTGCAAGCCTTCCCAGGTGCTGCCCCTAAGGAACCGCAAAGATTCCTCCATCTGATCCTGAAGCAATGCTCCTTCATGCCTGCCCCCAAACTGAAGACACCTGACTATCTACAACAGAGCTTGGTCTTTGCTGGAACCCTATGAGTTTCCCTCTTTTTTTCTTTTTCTTTCTATTTTTTTACCCTGGGATCAAACCCAGGGTAACTCATATGCCAAGCATGTGCTCTCTTAAGATAATACAGCCCCCCAAAAAGATAATACACCCAGCCAATGAATCTGTTTAAAAGAATCTTATTTTTCAGTCAGGCATGGCACCACCCTTGTGAGGCTGAGGCAAGAGGATCACAAGCTCAAAGCCAGTTCTGAGAGTCTATTCGGGGGCCTTCAACAACCCTGAGGCTGACAAACCTTGGGGTCCCAAAGGAAATGGCACCAGGCTCCCACAGCCTGGCTAGCCAACCATCTCTCTCTCTACAGATGGGCACTATTCATCAGAGATCAATGAATAATTGAAGAGATTAAAAAATGCATCACCCAAAGGTTTATCATTAACTTGATTGGCAAGAAAAGCACCAGATTCTTTTACAGAGGACTAAAAATAAAGCTGTCTCAGGTATCCTTCCCTCTGTGTTCCTGGGGGCAGAGTGATGCCCTGGTGAGAGGCACAGAGAGGGCCAGCACCTGGTCCAGGGCAGAGTGGGGAGTGTGGGGGTGAAGCAGGGGCTGAGTGACTCATGGAGAAGGGGTGCAAGAGGAAAGGGAAGGCAGCAGATGACAGCGGGAGGGACGGCAGGGCTATGGGGGAGAAAAGAGTGAAGACAAAAGGATACAGAGGGAGACAAGGATGACTCAGGATAGGTGACACACAGGCTTGGGCCAAAGGTCTGGGTGTGGGGTGACAGGGAAGGGGTTACAGCAGCCAGCAGTGGGAGCCGCTATGCAGTGAGAAGAGGAGCCAGGTCAGTGAGTGTTTCAGGGGAGGTGATGCAGGGGCAGAGTGCAGAGTCCCCACTCTCCTCAAGCCAGAGGAGAAAGCTTACGGAGCTGAATGAAGACTCATATGAACAGCACCCAGGTGCCACCTTCAACTGAGACAGAGGCCTGAGTTTCCCACAGCAGCTCAATGGAGTGTTGGTTTCCTGAGATTAAATTAGGCACTGTGGCCCTCACTAGAGAGGGGGGCTCCAGGGCCAAGGCAGGGGGAGCAGAGGAGCATCTGAGGACTCGGGAGTGAAAAGCTCCTTCTGAGCCCGTGTCCCCAGCTCAGGGAAGCAGGCAGGTCTAGGGGAGAGACCTAGGAAGTGGCAGTGATCCTAGCAGGGTGAGGGGGTCGGTGGACAAGAGGCCCCTATCAGGCCCCAGAAGTAAGGCCTGAGAGTGATGTCACTCCAACAACCATCCAGGAAGAGCTCCATGCACCAACTGCTGTTCCTCCAGGATCTCAGGAAAAGGTCAGGGGAGCCAGGACTCACACAGCTGTGACTGTGATCACTTCTGAACTTCTTGGGAGACTGCCCTGCTCCAGGGGAGGCAGAGCAGAGCACACCTCTTCCCAGGGTGCCTATCATGGGCCAGGGCTGTGGCCATACTTGCTGACTGCACCCCTACTGTGGCCCTGAGCAGGACACAGACATGGTCACATGACAGGTAAGAAAGTCGAGGCTCAGAGAGGTCAAGTCAGATGAGCACACAGCTGGTAGGTGGAGTTGCCAGGAGGAGGGGGGCGGCTCCAGGGCCCTGGGGGTTAGGAATTGTGCCAACCTACCTGTCGGACAAGGGCCAGCTGCAGGGAGACATAGAGGATGACCTGGGGGTCGTCAGGTGCCAGGTTCTGGGCTCTGTATGGTGAGAGAGTGACAAGTCAGTAACTGAGCAATCAGCACGTGACTCAGTCCTCCTGCAATGGCAGCTCTGTGCTGGGTGCTAAGGGTGTGCTCTGCCAGGGCCGACTGCAGGGGCACCCAATGGGAAGACAATAGTGCAGGCACAAGACTCACAGCCGGCACAAGGCAAGAATAGCAGCTCTGAGGGCTTCCTGGGATGTGAACCTCAAGGTGACAACCTGAAGAAGGGTGGGGCCAGGGGCAGGGACGGACGGCACATATGTCTATTGTCAGCTTGCCTCGGCCTTCACCCCAAGGGACAGAGGACAATGCCCCTGCAGGAGAGGGCGGGGGACAGCCTCTCTGGGCAAGCAGACTTGAGAATAAAGAGCAGGTGGAGAGAGGGAAGAGGGGGAAAGCTCCCACTTCCCCAGAGCTCCAGGCCCCATGCAGCAAAACTGCCACCTCCATGTTTAGGAGGGAGCCAAGTCACACAGGCTCAGAGGGACAATGCTCAGATGTGAGGCAGAGGTTGGGAGTGGGGTGCAATGAATAAAGGCTGATCAAGGGTGGGCCTGAGAGTCCAGGGTGCCAGGAAGTCTCTGCTAAGGTCTGTGGGGGACTTGGAGGGGCTGGAAGGAGGCAGACACTATTCATAGCTGTGACACGCATAACACTGCAGGTGCTTTTCCTACTTTATCTCATGAAATTATCATAATAGCTGTTATTATTCCCACTGGAGGGCCTGGGGCGCAGTGGCCATAGCTCCAGCTCTTTGGTGACCACCTGGTTCCACCAGCATTGAAAGCCAGAGGCTCTGAGCTGAGGACAGTCTGTCCCTGCTGGGGAACTTTTTAGCTCTTTAGTTTACTGGTCCAAAATATGCAAATAGAAATGCCCTCTTCATAGAGAAAACACAACAGAGTCACATGAAGTAAAGCATGTGAAATGCCACCTCATCTCCCAAATGCAGAAGGGGTACCTGTGTGCGCAAGAGTCTCCTCACCTCTCTAGTGTCTGCAGTGCCTTCCGGTGCAATTCATCTTGCTTAGACTTCAGGGTGGCTGTGGAAGACAGCGGGGATGAGGAGCTGTATTCCCAGTCCTCCACGCCCCAGCTCCAGAGCACAGGAGCTCTGCAGGGAGGAACCCCAGGGGCCCTGCCTGGAGAACCTCGAGGTCTGCGAGGCCCAGCTGATGCTGTCGCCCTGGCCTCCTGGCAGTTGTGGTACCCTGGTTGCTTCTACCTTCCCTGCTATGTGCACCAAGTTGGCCCATGCCCACAAGCATTCTGCAACCCAGGTGTCCCACCCAGGGCACCCAAGAGCTACCACATTCACCATGTGCCTTCCTAGGCTTGAAACCCACGTGCTACTATTAACCCTTCCTGGTAAATGGCACCCAGCTTTAAATGCAGCAGGGCAGGTGTTCCTGGCCTTGTGCGGGGCACTCTGAACACCAATGGCAGTTTTCTTATGACCATGTCCAGGCCCCACCCAGACTGGACCAGGTCCCAATGGGAAGGACCAGGCACTGAGGGTTGCCAGAGCGCCTGGGCTTAGAAAGCTACAAACACAGCCACTGCTTGGACAGGGGACAAGGCAAAAATGCTGCTTTGACTCAAGCTGGCTGTAACAAAGGGACTGGTGCCTCCCTCACCAGCCCATGCACGGATCGGGGACACCTTTAACACTGACTGCCAGTTCTGAGAAGCAGGAGCTGTCCTGCGCCAGGCTCCAGTACGTGGCTTCCTCTCCTCCGCAGACAAGTCGGGCTGGAAGGGGCCTCTGAGGCCAGGCTCAGAGGGACTCCTAGGGGTTGGCCTCTGGGGAGGCTAATCCTATTCCAGGTTAGATCCGAGTGGGCACCCATTACTGCCAAACCTCAGGCTGTAATGACACTGTCATACTCTATATCTAAATGTCCCCCAAAGAGCCTCATGTACTCAGAGGCAGGGCTTTTGGAAGGTGATTGAATTTGGCAGTGTTATACTGACTTTTTGTTAGGAAGTGGGGCCTGATTGGGGGGTGGGTGACCTTTCCCACCTGGTCACTTCTCTCCCTGCATCTTGGCTGCCATGATATGAACAGTCTTACCCTGCCCAGGCCCTTCCACCAGGCCTTCCTGGCTTGGAATCAGCCAACCATGGACTAAAAATACACCTCTCCTCCTGTAAGTTGCTGGAATCAGGTATTTTTGTCCCAGCATAAAGCAAGTGATTAAGACAGACACCAAAGTAGATGCCTGTTAATCAACGGCTTGGGTTGAATTGGGCCAGGACAAGAAGGAATGGAATCTATCTGCTAAATGTAAGTATTTATTAGACACTTGCTGTATACTCAGCACTGCCATATGTGAAGGGGAATTAAAAGATCCCAGATCCCAGTGGTGAATGAGAATAAAGCCACAGTGGGGTGCAGAGCTCATGGGCACCCCATACAGAAGGTCCTAGGAGGACGGGTGTGGCGGCACACACCTGTAATTGCAGCACTTGAGAGGTTTAGGCAGAAGGTCTGCCGTGAGTTCCAGACTGGCCTGGGCTACGTAGTGAGTTCAAGACCAGCAAGACTTCGTAGCAAGACCCTATTTCAAAAAACTAAAAAAATTTTTTTAAAAAAGAAAGCACCGAAAGTCCATAGAACATAGCAGCCTGGCCCGGAGGGGCTGGCAGGCCTAGGAGGAAGAACGCCCAACTCCCAGAAGAGTAAAGCTGGACTGCGGCCATCTGAACAAGAGTAGATGTGGAGCATGTGTGTGACTGTGTGGGTGTGTGTACTCGCACGCACAAGTAGCTCCATCCCAGAAGTGGATGGCGTCTGTGGAGACTGACAGGGAGGGACTAGATGCTTTAGAGTCTGGAAGCAAACTGTTCCCAGGCAGAGGCCTCCCAGGGCCTGGCACTCACCGTCAGTGGCCTGCAGGCTGTAGGTGAGACCCAGGGCCAGGTAGCCCTTGGGGAGGAACTCCCCAGCCTCCTCACCAAGGTCGATCACCATCGTTGCAAAGTGTTCCGCCTCCTCTAGCTGCAAAGAGGAAAGGCAGAGGTCACTGGGGATGGCTTTGCTGCCCTGGGCATGGCAGGCAATACAGCTGCCAGCCTGCAGTGCCACTGGGTAAATGCAGACAAGAACAGAGCTGGCTCACACATAGGCAGCACGACCAGAGGCTGGAGGCTTGTCTGGACCACTCAACCACTGAGCAGAAAACCCAGCTGTTTCCTCTGCCAGGAAGCAACCCCCAGGACCTATCTGTCTCTCATGGGTGTGTGTCTTGTGCTCTTCGTCACAGGATGCCACTCTACAGAGACGCTTCCTTGCCCCCAAATCCAGTCCTCTGAAGTCTAACCCCCTGGCTTCCTTCCTCAAGTGGCTCTGCCGGACCCTGGGCAGGCGCCTGCTCAGCAGAGGGGCCAGAATAGGGACAGGGGCTTTGCTTCACATGGCCAGCCCTGTGCAGTGTGCAGGCTATGACTCGGACTACATCTGGAGCTCACTCCCTGACACAGCAGGAGCTCCAACTTGCAGGGGAAAAAGGCCTGGGGCTGTTTTTGTCCTGGGAGCAGAGGACTGTTCCAGTTGGAAAAGGACCAACTGGCATGGGTCACGCGTGCACACGTCATCACACACAACACAGGACAGACCTCATGGTCACCCTGGGACATCCACAGCAGACAGACTGGCGGGGCTGGCAGGGGACACCACAGCCAGGGTGAGAGCTGCACCCATTCTGATCCAAAATACTCCAAGAAATGCCCTCTCCCTCTTACCCAGCCTGCCCCCTGCCTGGTGTGGCAGTGAACCTACATCTGCATGGTACTGTGAGAACATCAGTTGCCAAAAGAAGCCAGGATGCTCCCTCCAACCCTGAGGTCACCCCAGCCACAGCAAGAGGCTAGACACATCTCACATAAGCCTTCCAGCACCACCAAATGCAAACGCCCCATAACCACAGGCATCTCCCCAGCCAGAGGCTCCGAAAGTCAGTCAGCTGGGGGGCTGGATCCATGCCTATGTAGGGACAATCCCAGCCCCAGTGGATATGGGCAGTTCCAGGCATCCTGGAGCCCGACTGCTGGACACATCAGGGGAGAGGGTGCAGGTGGGATTTGTCTCTCTCTGAAGTCACAACTGAGGCCCTGACACGGAGGCCTCTTGCTGTGGGGAGTAAGGGAGCTGGGTTCCCAGCGTGGGCACAGCCTCTGTGACATGCATGCAAAAACAAAAAAACCAGAGACTGAAGGAGCAAAGACTCCACTATGCAGAGGGGGAGAATCCAAAACATACAAGGCTGTAAGGTACCATGAGAAATATCAACACCACAGCGATTCCCTTCTAGTCCCCCCCCCACCAGACAGCTGGCTTCCTCCATGTGGAGACATTGCTGATGACAAGAGAAAGTATTATTATTAATTTCATTAAGACAACAGACAGCACAATAGCACACAGTATTCACAGACATGGATGCTATGCAAAAGCTAAAACTAAAAGTAGAACCAATACAACACACTTTAGATGCACTGTTCCCCTTCACCGAAGCAACCATCGGAATGCTCAAGTCTGGGACACTTGACTTCGCCTCCTTTGCTTAGCAGTGTTGGCACCCCAGCCAACTTGAGACCAGCTCTACCCTCCTGAATTGGCTCTCTGCACTGAGGCAGACAGCCTGACAGCAAGGACAAAGCACCAGTGCCACAGTGCCTGACCTCAAGTCCTGGCACAGCTACTTCCTGCATGGCCTTGAGCAAATCACTTCATTTTGCAGTGCCTTGGACCCTCTTTTGTAAAGAGTCACCCCACTTTGCTATGCCTTGGTTTCCTCTTCTGTAAAATGGGGATACTAAAGGTGGTGCCCTTGTAGAGTTGCTGAGAGACTGAGATGACTTGAATGCTCACAGCAGTACCCGTCAAGTACTCTCAGCAGTTACTGCATGTATAGTACCATTACATACATATCACAACTGCTATGCATCTATACATGTGTGTATATACATACATGTGCATGATCTCACTGACAAATGAGGATGTGGCATCAAAATCCTCCAGAACCCAGACAGGGGACAATACCACTTGCCTTTTGTCCCTTAGCATAGTGGCTTCCCAAGGACAAGTTGGTGACTCTAACTCAGTCTGATCTACCAGGCTGTTCAAGTTCTCTGACCCCATCAGGGTCAGGACTCACACCCACCCACTGTTGCAAGACACCTCTTCCAGGGGTAACCTTCCCAGCCTGTTCGCTGACGGTCCATCTCAGCTCTGTTAAGTGTCTATTCCACAGCCCTAATGGCTGTGGCCCTGTATCTGACAACACTGCCCTCATGGGATGGCTCAGAGAGGCCTGGCACCTGCCCTCAACATCTTCTTCCCACCTGGCCCCCCATGGTCACCTGGCTGGGAAGCACAGAACTGCATCTGCAGCGCAGGTCTCCAAACCCTAAGGCTACAGGTAGCTTTCCATTTTCTCCTCCCTGGCATTTTAGGAAAAGGATGGATCGAAGGGGGTACACGGTTGTGACGGATTGGTTTTGCTTTCCGTTAAGTAAGGAAAGGCTCCCTGTGACTTCCAGTTCTTCTCTCCAGTTGTCCTAATGTGGTTTCTGCAGAGACACTCAGTGAACCACCCTGCAGTGGCTGGAGAGCTTCATCCTGGGATTCTCTTCTCTCTGCCCAGGGACTGAGGAAGCCCACTTCTGGAGGAAGGCTCTGTTCTGAGACACTCCAGTTTCTCCTCACTCCTTCCCACCCAGTCCAGAGCCTGCTGGTAGCTGCTCTGTGGGAACCCACCTTGCCTTCCAGAGAAGAACACCACTGTCTAACTTCTACTAGGTGGCTGCAGAGAGCTGCCATCGTCTTTCCCCTACCTCGTGAATACAAAACCCATCTTCTGACACTGCCCACTCCTGAATTTAAACACTGAGGGTCAAGACATAAAGGCCACACCTGCTATTACAAAGGGGCTCTAAAAGCGACATCAACCACTTGCCAGGTACCTGCAAGGTGCCAAGCAGGGGCACTCCTGTGTAAGTACTGCACGCTGACTGACTGTGCCACTGGAGCATTTCAGCAGGGGCACTCCTTACTTCTAATGTTCACAGCCACTCTGTGTCGTGGAGGTGACTGTTCCATACTGCAGATGAGGAAACGGGGACGCAGACAGAAAAAATGTCACACAACTAGTGAACGGGTAGGTGGGAGCTGAACCATAGTCTTTCTCCTTCACAGCGTGTGCCTTCACCACCCTCACAGCCCCCTTGGGGCACTTGTGCCCCCATGAAAGACACATTGCAACCTTTTCCAAAGCTGAGCAAGCCCATGTTCCATTTTTTTTTTTTTTTTTTTTTGGTACCGGCGATCGAACTCACGACCTCACACTTGCCAGGCAGGTGCTTAAGCCACTGAGCTAAATCCCTGGCCCTAAGCCCATGTTCCATTTCACAGCCTCCTCTGCCATCTGTGTGTAACACCCTGTCCTAGATGCCAACCTGCGGGGCACTTTCAATTTTTGCAATCTCATGAGTTTTAAGTGTGTTTAGAGGGATACTACAACATGGCTGCACCTCTTTTCTCCTGCTCCAAAAGTGGGGACTTGGCAGGGTGCTGGCCAAGTCAAAGCAGGAGGCTGCCTGCCTGCCTGCAGGTCTCTCTGGTTTCAGCACTGTCACCTTGTCCCCAGCTCAGAGCCTGGGAAGCCTCCCCAGCTCCAAGAGCTCATGGTCCCCCCAAACCCTAAACCTGCTCCAGTCCTGCTCCCTATACCCTGTAGCTAGCAGGTGACCACGCAAGTCCCTCCGCTGACCTCACCTGGGGGGACCGTTGGTCTCAGATCCAGTCCCATCCTGGGGTGACCCACACTGGCTCAGGGCACGAGAACAGGATGCAGGGACAGTGGATGCTCTGGTGAAACTCTGCCTGGTGAAACTCATTTTTCAAATGTCCCAGTTTCAGCTTCCCTTCCTGCAGCCTAGGCCAAATGGTCCACCCCCAGATTTCTGTCCTCAGCTCATGAGGCCTGGCCCAATGAGCCAGAGCCCTGAAGGCAGGTGATGGATGGGGGGGGCAACACCTTTCAGGAGTTACGCCCTGCGTCGCGCACTCACAGTCCCCTGCCACGGTCAGACTCTCCTCCTGCTGTAGCCTTGGGGATAGACTGCTAGGCTGCCTCCCTGATGGTCTCCCCAGAGAACTGGCTGCCCACAGGGAGAAAGAACTAGCCACAGAGGGCAGGGAGACCACGGCACCCAGCACAGACCGCCCACCTGTTCCCACCCTGGCCAGTGGAGTGTGTGTCATCTCATTCATGTGGGCTTCCCCAGGGGGAGCAGAGACCAGTGTATGAGGTGTGGCGAGTAAAGCAGATGGATCCTTACCTAACTGGGAAGCCAGGGCCACACAAGACAAAAATGCTTGTGAAGAAACTGCTCTTAGGCCAGCAGGCTCTCCCCTCCCAAGCTTTGGCTAGGTTTTCAGGGAAGAAACATTGTCTTCAAGAAACAATGAGAGTTATAACATAGGAGATCAATGTCCAAAGTGGGTACAAGAGGGGTTTCAGGAGGATGAGAGGGGGTGGTCCAGGCCAAAGGGGCTACAGGAAACCCACCCCCAGCCACTGGTCTGTCCCTGATTTAAACGCCAGTTCCAAGCAGACCAACAAGTCAACATGCTGGTGAGTGGAGGTTAAACAGCTTGCCCTTCTCTGCGACCTGATGACAAGTCTGCGTGTTTAAGCTTCCTTTTGGGCTTTTCTATTTATGTTGTCATTGATTACTTTGCTCCTAACTCATCTGATTTCAATTTGGACTGATTTGATCCTAATTTTATTACCATGTAATCTGAATGCACATAATTACTGTAATTATGCTGTGGAGGGAAACAGCTCCTCCATGGTGGGAAGACCTAAATTTAGGGCTTCCTGGCAAGGGCTTGCTGGCTGGGTGGACCCAGAGCTCCCTCATAGCTGGCAGCCTTGCACAGCACAGATGCCCACCCCTCCCCCAGACGAGGGTATTTCAGGCTTCATTTCAGCCACGAGCTTGAGGGCCCTCTGAGGAGGCCTGAACAAACGGGAGTCTAAGCTGGGTCGTAGGGCTCTCTTCATACCCTCTGCTGTATGTGCTCAGCCTGGGCTGCTGCACTCTGCCTGCGCGCCCAAGCTACCCACACTCACGGTTTACCCAGAATGGTGCCCCACCTCAAGATGTCAACAGCCTTCCCAACCGTCTTGGGGAGCACAGGGTTCCCTGATAATGACAGGGCTGGAGAAAGCAAGCTGTGATGGAGAGGTCTGCCACCAGCCCACCCATTTTCTCCCCACCCTGGGATCCCTGTCCAAAGTCACCTCACCCAGAAGCCTTCCTCACCATCCTGCAAAGTTACATGCCTTACTCAAGACCACTTGTGGGTGTAAAACTTAACCGTCTCATCACACTGTCCTTTCCAGAAGCTTAGGGCCCCTGAAAGGATCCCTTCCTTTTCTTAGTCTGGGGCTCTCCTGAGTGGGGCCCAAGGAGACAGATGGCTAGTACTTCAAACACAGGGGACCAGAGCACATGGAGAGAAAGGGAAAGATGCTGTTTTCACACCCTCCCTAGGCTAGAGATTCCTTCCTCTCCACAGCAGAGACAGGAGCAGCTCACAGGACAGCAGGTAGGGGCCCAGGAGAGGGATGAGCTCAGCTTCCTGCACTGAGAAAAAGCATTAGAATGTGGGCTTGGCAGGGAGCTTATCACCTTCTTTCCTAGGGCCTGTGATTTGTCTGCTGGACACAGAAGAGGAGAGAGTGGCAGTTTGGTCAAGGTTGCTAACTATGAAGCACCTGCTAGATGCGCTTGGATCCTGTTTTCTGCTGCCTTAGAGCAAGCTAGATGCACAGCAGTTAGGAATGGAATGGGGGTATCAGCCCACAGAAGTCAGGAAGAGCCGCTCCAGGCAAAGCACCCACTCTAGAAGAGCATGGGCCCAGAGAGTAAAGAAAGAAATTGGGGCTAGTTAGCCTGAGGAGAAAAGGAGGGAGGATGCCAAGATGTGGGAAGAATAGGCACTTGCTCTGTGTCACCAAGATGGTAGAAACAGGACTGTCCTGACATCAGGAGGCCGACTGGAACTTAAGGAAGCCCAGAGCAAGGAAGTCCAGAAGTGAGCTGCTAATTAGAGTGGCTAGCGACACAGAGGCACTCCTGTCCTGGGACCACTACTCTGGGCCCAGGAGCTCCCAGAGCTGGAGCTGCAGCCAAGCAGACCTGGTCCACACTCCTGGACTCTTGGCCCTGTGTTCTTTCACTGTTGCAAGCTACTAATGCCTTGAGGGCTGGGGGTCTTTGGATCCTGCAGTAAAGGCCAGGGCTATGGAGAAATCACTGCTTGAGCTGCAGCCTCTTAACAGCTTAGCTGCCTTAGCAGAGGGCAGGGAGCAGGCAGTGTAGCCAGGGTCAGGGAAAGAGCCATAAGCAAGAGAAAGAGAGCCAGGTGTAGTGATGTATAGCACACTAGGAGGCTGAGGCAGAAGGATCATAAGTTTGAGTCCAGCCTGGGCATCTTAGGAGCTTAACAAGATTGTGTCTCAAAATTTAAAAAATGGCTGGGGATGTAGCTCAGAGCAAAAGCCCTGGGTCCAAGCCAAAAACAAAAACAGAGTAAAGGGATAGGTTCACTCCCAGCAAGGGCAAGCTCTGAGCCCTAGCATCAGCCTGGCTGGCACTTACATACTAGATGTGAGGCCATCCGAGATAATGTCAGCCCAGGCTGCCCCAAGGTCTTGCCCACAATCCCCATTGCTGCACAGAGGATGGCAGCTGTACTTTCCCTCCATTTGATGCTCTGGATACCATATTTCAATGTAGAACTGTAAGTCTGCCGCCATCCTGAGTGCAGGGACCTCAGGAATGGCCCAACAGATTCTGAGAAACTTCCCTCAACCATGTGCACGGCTGGCAGCTTCACTTCTGTGCCAAACCAGGCTCCCCCACCTCGTACCTCTTGCACATTCGCTCCTCCCCTGGCTTACCCAGCCCCACAGCACACTCACCCAGTGCAGGGGCCCAATGCAGACCTTGGCAGCCATCAGGGGCACGGTGGGGTCCGAGGGTCGCAGCTTCACGCATTCCCGCAGTAGTGACACAGCATAGGCCGACTGCAGAAGAGCAGGGTACACCATCACCAGCTGCCAGGTCTCCATGACTGGGTGCCTTGTGTCCAGGGCAGTGGAAATCCCCTAACCACCAGTCCCTACTCTGTGCCTTTCCTCCGAAGCATCGGGAAGAGGCTCCAATGGAGGAGTCCAGGGGTGTCGGAAAGAATGTCCTTCCCTGGGCCTCAGTTTCCTCACATGGAGAATGGACGCCATGACCCTTGCCTACAGCAAAGATCACAGCTGGGGACAGGGCCCTGCTTGAGCTCCCAGCCTCCTGACAGCTTAGCTGCCTTGGCAGAAGGCAGGGAGAAGATGACACAACAAAAGCTGAGGTGACCACAGATGGAAGTTCTCCCCAAGGAATGCACATGTGAACCATTCCACATAGAAAGGGTTCTCTAAATGGGCACTGGGAGACTGACTGGTCAGTGGGGGCTGGAGGGTACACAAAGACTGGCAGAGATGAAAGGGAGAGGCCAAGTAGGCAGGGCCTGAGACAATCTCCAGCAGGACGATAGGGTCCCCCAGGGCTCCAGGGACTTGGCCAGGTGTGGAGGCAGCTGGCAGGGAGAGCATCTGGGTGCAGGCAGAGATGTTACCAACGCCAACAGAATTGGCTCTATGGCAAGATGCAGGCCAAGTCTGACCCTCTGCCTATTTTTGTAAATAAAGTTTTGCTGGAATTCAGCCATGCCTTTTCATTTGTATGTCATTTGTGGTTGTCTGCATGATAAATGCAAAGTTAAAGACCTGTGACAGATTAGCCTGCAGAGTCAAAAATGTCTACTGTCTGATCCTCTATAGAAAGTTTGCTGACCTCTGTTCTAATTGTTTTATAAACATGAAGTCTCTGAATTTTCACAGGTAGATATATACCTCTACTTTATAGGTAAGCAAAGCAAAATATAGAGAAGTTAAAGAACTTGTTTTAAAGCTACACAGCCAGCCTGTAAGTGGCTGGGCTCAGATGTGCACAGTCTAGTCCTAAGATCTTAACCTTTTATGGCCTCTGTGGTGCTGATCTTGGCCAGAGAGGCGGCCAGTTTCCCTGCTGTGTGCACTTACATGAGCGCAGCAGGGCTAGAATCTTCTGACTGACTCCAACATTTTCCAGGACACTCTTGACTGTCACTCCCCACATGTGAGAACCTGAGGTAGGCATGTGCGTAAACTAGTATGTGACAGACCAAGCTCCCACTACTTGGGGTGCCACCAAGGAAAGGGGGCTCTAGGAGACTCACTTGCCCCCATTTATTTGTGCCTTGTTGGGAGCCATCGAAACTGAAAATTGGAACACACGTGCAGGGCTGTTGCATGGCTGGAGCAAGATAAGATGACGGCCGAGGACACCTGACTCCAACTCCAATTAGCTAAAGACTGCAGCTGCAGACACTTCACCCCTGTAGTGAAACGCAACATGGAGATCTTCTCCTAACATACTTCTCCTTGTTAATGTAATTTGTTACTTGCAAAGTCCTTGAACCACTCCCAAGTCTGTCAGTTTCCCATGTTGTTTGAAAAAAATAATAAACATAGGCTGCACAGAGGCACTCTCTGTCTTAGCCACCAGAGTCCTCAAATTTGGTAGAGGGTTTTGATCCTCCTGGAGCCCTAAAATCTTCCACTTATCTCATTTATTTAAGCCTTTGCCATCCACTTGTTTGGGAGACTAAGGATCTAGGCCAGGTTCCTGTTAGTGCTTTGGACCTGGCCAGTTATGAATAGACTCACCCCTCTGAAATTATAAGCCCAAATAAACCTCTTCTGCTTTAAGCTGAGGGTGTCAGTTTTTGTACCAGCGACAGGAAAGTTGTTTGGTTATGGCTTGAGCATGTCTCTGAAGGGGTCATGTGCTGGAGCCCTGGTCTCCAGGCGGTAGCACCAAGGTGGCAGAACCTTTAAAAGGTGGGCCCTACTGGGAGTTAGGTAACTGGAGCACTGCCCTCAGGAGGGATGGATGTAATTCTCCTGGGACCCTGGCTAGTTCTTGTAGGACAGGTGCTATAAAAAGAACAAGGCAAGCTCCTCCCCTGTGGCCTTCCATCCCACCATATGATTTCTCCCACCGCACACACATGCTAGGATGACACCTTCCACGAGGTCTCTACTACAGCAGGGCCAATGCCACACTGAGTCCCTGAACAATATTACAAGCTAAATAAACCTCTCTTGCTTATAAATGTACCAGCCTCAGGTATTTTATTATAGTAACAGAAAACAGACTAATCTTCTTCAAATCATGAGGCCAACTACAACTCTGGGCCAGTAGTTGTAACATCACTGTGGAAAGGGGGATAAAACTGTATCTCTTGTCCCTAGGAGATTACAGAAAGGCTGGGAGCAAAAGACAAATGCCACCATCCCCTACTGCTCTCTCACAAGACAAGCGGGTAGAAGGCTGAGAACAGGAGAGTGTTAGCAAATGCTGACTCCAACAGAGTGGGAGATTACACAGGATGCCCAGTTTAGGCTGCAGTGCGAAGGGTTGTCTAGGGAACCTTTCCTGGGAATGCCACTCCTAGCTCTCACCAAGGCCCTCCTTGCACATACCTCTGCAAGGCGAGGCAGTGCCTCAGCGTCTCTGGACAACTGACCTTGGGATCCTTGAAACATAGGATTCTCACCCTGACCCTCTCCATTCCACCCCACCCTTTCCAGCTCACCCTCATGCAGACCAGAAAACACGGCTATTTAAGGAGCCATCTGAGGACTCAACAGACGCAGCCGGTTCTTTTTTTTCTTGTCATGCTGGTTACCTAGCAACACAGCCAATGCAACTGCTGCATAGAGACCAAGAGAAGGAAAGACCTAAATCATGCCGTGGAACTCATCTGTTCTTCCTAGAGGGTGAAAGGCCAGGTGTATTTGTACCTGCCCAGCCTCATCGCCTAAAAGTTACAGAACCTGGGTTCTCACCTTGGGTTCTTGGCAGAGGCAAGCTCTGGACACCCCTGAGGGCTGCCTAGGCACCAGCTGACTTGGCATGCAGGTCTGCTTGTGGGAGGTGGAGAGTGGTTTCCAGAACATCCCCTGATGCACCAACTGCACAGGTGTGTGGACTCCACTTGAGCAGTCTCATGCAGGAAGTCATCTGACTCAACTGCCTGCCTGTAAGCTGGTTCCTTACCCTACTGGCTCGTGAAGAAGCCACACTGCAACCAGTGAAGTTGGATGCTGGGAGGGTACTAGACAGTGTCCAGATCTCTCCTGGCTGCTCCTCTGTAAGAAGTGGAAGAGCCTTTCTCTCCCAGGTGACTGTGCTACCTTTTCCTGAGCCTAGGAGCCTCCAAAACCTCTCTTAAAAATTGAAGCTAATTTCCATGTGCAGTGTTCTTTTGTGAGGAAGGATCTCTAGCTTTCTTCAGCTCCTCCAAGAGTCCAGGACCCACAGAAGGCTGCAAATCTCTGCCCTGGTCCCAGGCCTCTCTCAGCCCATGGTATTAGAAGATTACAGGTGCTTTTTATGTTTGCTGGGGGCAGGAAGGAGGTGCCCCACATCGTTAGGAATTATGTGCCAGGCTCTACAAAAGGTCCATACCTACATCCTCCTCTCCTCTCCTCTCATCCCACAGACCAGCCTTCCAGCCCCTCTACCTCTGCACAGGCAGCCCCTCTCCCTGGCACACTGCTCCCTGCACGGACCTCCACCCATCCACATCCCACCAGGGCCTCCTAATCCCAGAGGGCTAGGACCTCTCCTGTCTTGTGTTTTGAACTCTCTCTAAGCCTTGACAAGACCCAGTTGAGCACACAGCCAAGAGATCACGCTGTGACTTCAAGGTACTCTCACAGTGGCCCACATGACATGATAGAGACAAATGCTTAGCAGAAAGGGGTGGGAAGGCTCCTCCGATCTCAATGGTGCCCCCTGCCTCTCCCTGCATGCCAGGCCCTGGCCAGCCCCGCTTCTGAGGCTCAGAGCTGGCTGGCAACCTTCCTCACGGAGGCGGCACTGGCACACTGGGAGGGCCCTCCTCAGAGATGGCTGTGGGGCCAGAAATGGAACAGGGCACAGATGGGCCGGGGGCGAGGGATTCCCTCAGCCCTATGAAAGGGCTCTGGGTATTTACAGCTCTCGGAGCCATCTGCAAGCTCCTGCCACCTTATTTCCTGTGTTCAGAGCATCCTCAGCCCCAACACCCTCAGTACCCAGCTCCAGAAAGGTTTTCCTTTCATGTCACTGCTTAAAATAGAGCTTATATAAGCACAGTTCTGATCTGAGAGAAAATCAGGGGTGCTGGCATACGGGCTGGGTGGAGGGACAGCAAATGTTGTCCCAGTGCCCCTGGCTCTGGGCAGCCCACTCCCCGTCCCTGTGGCTGGCTGTGCGGCTTTAAACCCTGGCTATAAGCACCCTGTAAGTCTCCCTCCACACTCCCCTGTGGGTGCTGCTGAGCGTCCCCTTCTCCTTCTCCCCAAGGACTAGTTCACAGGCAGGCCCTTTCCTGATGACACAGTTGGTGGCAGAGAAGGGCTCCCTGCCCTTGTAAACATAGCCCACACAGCTGCAGCACCAGTTCACAGCAGAAGCACCATGATGCCCCCAGTATGCGCCACACGCAGAGAAAGGCATCTAGACTCAACCTGCATGTGGGATTCACACAGGATGTCTCTTTCACCCACTCTCCTGGAGACTCACACCCAGTGCTGCTGTGTGGCAATGCTAGATTGCCACCTGCCCTCTGCCTGCTCATGGAGGGAAGGGAGAAGAGGGCAGGTGCAACCCCAGTACCCCGAGCCTTACCTTCCCACAGGCCACCATGGAGAGGGCCACTTGGTACCAAAGGTGAAATTCTCCAAACGCAAACTTCATGGCTCGCTCCAGGCACTGGAGAGGGGAGACAGTCAGCACTTCCTCTCAGCCCAGCCTTCCTGCCCCTTTCCAGAGTAACCACTGTCCTAATTATTGCTTTCAGGGAGCAGAGGAGGTTCCTGTTTGATTCCTGTGGACACCCAGGGGTATGCTAGGTGACCCTGCGAAGTGTCTCCCCCATCTGCTTCTTGGTTCCCACCTCCATAACATGTAGATGATTTCATGGGCTCATGATAAAGAGCAAATGCAGTAAGACTTGTGAATGTGCTTTCAAAATGTACACATCCAATAAAAATAACAGCTAACACCTATCATTCCCTGTATGACAGTATTCATCTTTTTACACATATGAGCTCAGATATTTCCCCCAACAACCTTGAGACAGGGTACCTCATTACTCCCACTTCACTGATGAGGGAGCTGAGGCTGGTAGGACTAGCCAAGGTCACAGGGCCAGGACAAGGCCAAACAGCAAAGTGACAAGTGAGGAAGGGGCAAATGTTAGCTCCCCTTGATTCTCTTTATGCCTGACCTGACTCTGGGCCGTACCTCAGAGAGCATGACATACTGGCCCCTTCTGCCCAGCGTGATGCTCAAGAGGTCATAGATGGCCGCAGCATTCTGCAGGCTCAGCTTCCGGTCTTCCTCCTGCTCCGGTGCCCGGCTCAGCACCACGTCCCGAGTTGCCTGTGGGTAGAACATGGCTTGATAAAGAGTGAGGACAGCTGGGCATGGTGGCGCATGCCAGGAATCCCAGCACCTCAAGCTGAGCCAGGAGAATCACTGCAAGTTTGAGGCCAGCCTGGACTACACAAAGAGACTCTATCTCAGAAACACCAAAACCAAAACCAAACAAACAAAAACAAAGTGAGGACAGAAGATAAGCAGATGCCTGTCTCTGCAGGGCTCTCACCTATCACCCTGCGCTGCTGACCAGACAGGTAGCCACATTCCCAGAAACAGGTCCTCCAAGGAGAGAAGCCTACCGCCCTTGGCCTAGGTGGGCAAGGAACTATTTTGAGGGCTCAACATTCTGGAATACAATTTGTGATCTGGCAAAATTTCAAAGCTGCAGAAACACTGTGAGAATATTACTACAACCATACACCTTTCATCAAGATGCACCATGGCTGACATTTAGCATCTTTCTTTGTTTCAGAAAGAAATGTATAATAATTACTTTTATCCTTTGCTGCAGTTTAGTTTTTTCTAAGATGCAACTGGGATCACGACTTGCATGTTGAGGCTGTGTTCTCCTTGGTCTCCTTTCACATGGAAAAGGCCCTCAGCCTCTCTTTCACATCATTGGTGAGGAGTACAGACCAGCTGTTTTCTGGAATGTTCCTCACGTGTTTGCAATTCACCACAATCACAGCAAGAGCTTCAAGTAATACTGGAAGCCACCAGGCTGGGGGTTCCACTGCTCGCTCAAAAGAAGGGTGCTCAACTCACTCTCCAGTCTCACCTGCTGCCCCTTCCCATCACCGGTGTCTGGCCCCAAACCTGTCCTTGGAACTCCACAGCACTGCATACTTCAGGAGCTCCTGGAGTTGCCAGACAGCTGCTCAGGAGGAGAGAAGAGGAAAGGGCTGTGTGACGAGTTTGCAAGTCTGAGCAGTTCAGAGGGAGCTCCTTGTACCAGGCCTGAACACCCTGCAGGGATGGGGACCCTCCTCTTCCGTGGTCTGTGGCATGTACTCCACCTCCTGCCCACGCCACACCTCAAGGGGAGAAGAGACTGAGGGTAGAGAGGAGGTAGGTAGTAGGGCCGTGTGAGGAGTTCAGGGAAGGGGACAGAAAAAAGAGGTGACTGGACAGAGGGGGAAAGGTGACAGGGCACAGAGGGAGTATGTGCACAGCTGCCACAGTTGAGGTAAAACCCAGCCTGTGGTTGCTCTGGGGTCTGAAATGAATCCCTGCACCCTGATGGCTATGCCTGGGCTCCAGTGGAGGTGAGCTCTGGACAGAGGCTCCCAGCACCCTTTCTTCTCTCCCCTCTGTCAGCACTACCCTCCCTCTGTGACCATCCTCTGCTTTGCCACACGACCCTTCCCGACAGAACCAAATGAGCTGCTGGCCTGAGACCAAGCCGCCCTGCCTGTCACAGCCACAGGACCCTCCTGCCACCCATGGGCCTCATCCTGCAGGGCTATCCTCCCTCTTCCTGTTGGGCTGGGGAGACAGAAAGCCACAGCCAGTAGTGTGGGTGGAGCTGGTGCTCAGAGCTTAAGTGTATCCCTCTATTGGCCTCTGGAGGCCAATGAGACTCCCAGCTTCAAGAAGTGACTCACTCTAGGGGGCATTTCAGGAAGGGAGGCGGGCTGGGAATGTTCAGACAGCTCCCCTGCAGAGCACTAGGGAGGACTATTTATCCACCATGGACAGGGATGGTCCAGGACAGATGCCTACAAGGTCCTAGGGATGCCAGGAAATCTCCAGAAAGGAGAGCACTGGAGCCAGCCTGGTCGATGGGTGCTAGTCAGGAGCTCCAAAGGGAGAAGGGAGACAGAGGGAGGAGATCCACATGCACACTTAAGAGAGGGAGAGAGAAGGAATTCTGAGCAGAGCCTGGCAAGGCTGTTTCCCCGAATGCTCCATCCCCCGCACTGAGCCTCCCCATTCCTCTACCTCCAGCAGCTCGGGTTCTGGACACTCAGGGTGGACCATCAAGCAGCAGAGGGCGGCCTGGGAATGGGGATGGGGAACACGGGAAGCAGGGACTAGCCCTCAGAGAGATCCAGGGAGGGGCTGCAGGGTGCCTGACCTAGAATTTTGGTGCGCGATGTCAGGATGGAAGGACAGAGAAAGGTGGTCTGTAAGGCCCAGCTTTTCATGGGGCAGGGCTGGGAAGTCTGGCGGCGATCTGCTCCTGTGCTCTCTGCCGTGTTCAGGGACAGTGAATACTAAACTGTCACCACTGCCCTGGGGATAAAGTTTCAACTCCTTTCCAAGGTTTCTCACCCAGCAGGCTCCTCCTTACAGCTCTCTCTGGCCACCAGACTTGAATTGGGTCATGCTGGGTTCCCTCTGTCAACCTGGACACCTTTTCACCAGCACACATTCAGACCCTGCACACCCCCACATCCCTGCCGCTTCGTTCATTCTTGCGGCGTGGCCCTGTCATCTGCAGAGTCCAAACCATCATCACAGCCTCCGGCTAAGAACTTTGAGAATCCATCTCTATAGGCTAAGTGATAGGCCAGAGAGGAAGATTCTGGGCTAGTGAGAAATTCCTCCTCCCACCTCATCCACCCCAGAGCTGGGCTTTAAGAGGCCAGGCCTCCGAAGGTGCCTGAGTGAGGGGTGGATTTTCAGAGCTGGGCATTAATTAGTTCAGAAGAATGGGAATGGAAGAGAGGGACACAGGTGCAAATCCGCCTCCTGGTGACCAGCCCCCAACAGGCAGATAGCAGGGAAAGCACGGTCTTGAGGGTCCTCAGTTCTTATGCAAAGCAGTACCTGTGCCAAGTGGGAAGGGTGCCCTCCTCCCTGGGTCAGTCAGAGCAGAGGGTTGTCCAGTGGTTACTGTTGCTAGAGGCCATCATGGGCATTGTCCGTGGATGTAACCATGGTAACGGCAGGGCAGGAGAAACCAAGGCAGCAAGTTGTGGGGACTGGCGGTTGAGCCACACAGGAGTAGGAATGAGTGTGCTACTCAGGAGTCAGCGTAGGCTTCAGACAAGAAAGGGCTCCTCGTCCCTCCTCCGAACACCCGGCTGGTTCCTCCCTGTCTTCCCCCATGCCTCCCAGGCCACATGGCACCCCCAGGCTCCTAGTAGCATCAGCAGCTTCCAGAACTGGTCCCGGCCATTTTCTTTCCCTTCCACATTTACAGGGTCTCATATTCCTGCCTTCACTAGGAGAGCTTCCAGATCAACTGTGGTGACATGCGACTGCACCTGGCACCTTAAAGTAGCATGCTGCCACTATGCAGCCTTCTCCCCACCTTCCTCCTCACTCACGGCCTACTGGCAGAATATCCCCCCCAGGTTTCTCCCTGCCTCTCCTGCCCAGCACTCGCTGCCATGACCTCCATGTCCTCCGCCGATTTTCCTCCCTCTAGGATCCATTTAACCCCAGGCAGGACTCAGGCAGCTGTCCCCACTCCTTTGTCCCTCTGACATTCTGCAACCTGTCCTAGACTGAACGCTGTCACCCTCAAGCTTCTGTGGCTCAGAGGTGGGGAAGCCGAGAAACAATGCTCTTCCCCACACCCCATCGCCCCTCCTCTCAACACTGCCAGCAGTGTAACCAGCTCTGTAAAATGAGGACTTGAGAAGTTAGATTATTTTTTCCTTTGGAGACAAGTGGCATCTTTGGACATCGTTACAACTCCTTCCTCTCAGCTGAGAGGATAAGCAGGTGCTGGCCCCCAGAGGTCACTGTTCAGAGCGATGACAGTCTGGCAGGCCTACTGTTTCACTGTGTTCCTCTTCTCCATATTCCTTGCTATGAAAGACACTACCACACCAAGATATGGTGAGGTGGTGATCTGAGGCAAATGAGGCCCCTCCATCTCCTCAGAGCTAGCCTGGAACAAAGCATCTTCCCTTTTCACCAAAACAAATGGCCTCCTCTGATTTGGTCAGGGGTGAGCAAATGGTCCTGAGCGTGTGCAGCCTAAGAGCAGGACCCATTCTGCCCTATGGGCAAGTATCCATGAGGCCAGCAGGAAGTCCATCCCCGGCAGGCTGGGTCACTGGAAGCCAAGCTCCCTTTGGGGGCTGAATTCTCATGCCCATCATTCTCTCCTCCTCACATAATCCAGAGGGGGCACAGGTGAACAACAAATCCCTCTTTCTAGATGAGGACACTGAGCCCCAGAAGGTGGACGGCCTTCCTCGGGCTCCCAAAGAGCCAAGGCTCAGTCTCTGATGGGGGCGTGCAGCCTGCTGCTTCCCTGTGCTCCAGCTGCCTCCTGGCTCCTAGGCTCACTCCTTCCAACCTGGCAAGATGCAAGCCTATTCCCTAACCCTTGGCTGGCTATAGGGCTAGGATGGCACTGACCTTCACTTCTGCCCAGCCCTGTCATTCCGCCTATCCAGCCCTGGACCAAACGGGAGTTCCACCCGAAAAAGAGCAAAGAGGGCAATCAATTCCTAAGGGGCACCACCTCCTTCTCACAGTTTGGTCTTCTATCACTCCATTTTGAAGATAAGAAGACTGAGCAAGACCTAGGTACGTTAGGTAAAGCTGACCAATGCACAGAGAAGGGGCTGAGATCCAAAGTAGAACTGAAACTTTCTGACATCAGCCCAGCTCATTCCCCGCCTCCAAGTGCCTCCAGGAAAGTGTTCAATAGCCTCACCCACATCATCAGAGGCCCTAGGTAAGCGCATAGCAAAACCCAGGCCAGCCTCCTACCAGTCCTCGGGTGCTGCTTCTCTGCAAAGGACATGCTCCTTGGCAACACATCAAATGGCCTAGTCAGTACCATCTCAGAGACAGCCTCTCCATCTGCCAGGCTGCTGCCGACAACCCAACAATCACCCCAGAAAGAAGCCTCCCACAGCATCTGTACCCAGAGCCTCCCCTCCCTGAAGGATGACGCTGTCAGGTTCCGCTCCTGCTGCTGGGCCCCACTGGCAGACATAATTACCACCGGCTCTGGGGCTGAGTCCAAAGAGCCAAGAAATTACACACCCGCGATGTGTTGCATCTACCCAGCACCCTGGCACAGTCTTCCTGCCAGACGGTGACACAGGCTCTTCCATATCTACAGTAGCAAAGGTCTGAGCTGGTGGCACTATTGGCCCTTGTGTCACCCATACAGCCTTTGGCAGGGCAGGGCTTTGTGTCAGAATAAACCATAATCTGTAAAGCCAGAATGATGTCTTATCTGCTGAGCTTTAAGTAAAAGCAAGCCTAGGAAATCCTTTTTTTAAAAAAAACCAACACGCTGGCTATGGTGGTGCATGAGTATAATCACAGCACTGTGGAGGCTGAGAAAGGAGGATCACAAATTTGAAACCCAGTCTGGGCAGCTTAACAACTTACTGAGACCCTGTCTAAAAAAAAAAAAAAAAAGGACTGGGGATGTGAGTCAGTGTAAAGGCCCTGGTGCCACAAAAATAAATCAAATTAAATCAACGAAAAAACTGAATGCTACCCTCAATCTCCCAGTCAGATTAGAACCTAAATGTCTGACAATGACTGACACAGAAGCAAGTATTTTTTAGGAGAAAAGCACATATGGAACAACCAAAATGTACCAGGCACTTTTGCATTGATTTTCTTTCTTAATCTGCCCAAACCCCTACAAGAGACCCTTCTTAGCCTATCTTCAGATGAGTACACCAAGGCCCAGGGAGGTAAGGAAGTTGGCAGGGCCACACAAGTTGTGAATTGTAGATGCAAGTATTCAGCACTGGGCATGGCATGGAGTTAGCTAACCTGCAGGATCCCAGTCCCTAAACCGCTCCCATATACCCCACTCTTACTCTACTCCAGGCCTGCATACTTTTCAAAAGCCAAACACCAGTAACAATTTCTTCCCCTGCTGAAACAAGGGCCCAAGGATTCAGTTTGCTTTAGTGTGTATTTTAAGCCCTGGGATCAGTATTTTGGAAACGATAAAGTTTGCTGTATCTTCTGACTCCCTAATGGTTAGAAAATCACACTGGCTTTTTATATAGTTCTTGCAAAAACTGGAATTTGCATTTGAGGTCCTGCAGGTTGGGGTACTTCCTTCTGATTCACAGACCAGGATTTCTTCCATGTCCCTGGGAACTAGGAGAATACTGGGGACAAAGGCTGCTCATCACTGCTGTCTACAGTGCTGAGCATGAACCAGCACGGTATAGCTGCTGGAGTAAGACTCCGTGGGTGACTGGCGAGAGGGTGGGTGGACAGATGAATGAATAGCTGGTGCGTGGGCAGATGGGTAAGTGGGAGATGGATGGACAGAATGCACAGACAAATGGGTGGGTGAACTAACGGATCTTAAAATGCTCTTTTAGCCACAAAGACTCACTCAAAACTAAATCCAAAACATGTATGTTCAATCAGTTTCCATATCCTTTGCATTCCCATGAAAGTATCTGTAATTTCTATTTATCTCATAAAAGACAAGAGCTCCCTCATTCACTCTGATCGTATGTATCACAAAATCTATATGCAAGGCACTAGCCTCACACCCACATCCCACACAGCTACCCTGAGCTCCAGGCCACAAAACAGGAAGCCCGCAAACACCCTTCACGGGAGCAACTGCTTGGGTCTCCCTGGAGGTGAGGGCCACAGTGATACGGGCTGGCCTGCAGGAATCACTTTTACTGCAGTACAAGGGGTTCTGCAGGTACCAGGAGAATCCAAGCAGTGGCTGAGGCTGCAACTGCTGTCCTACAGACTTTCAAGCCCTTTATCTGCAGCCAAACCCACGCAGCACCAAAGAGAGAAAAGGAAATCCCCCCAGAGCGTGGTGGCCAGCCACAGGGTGTGTGGAGGGCTGGGTTCAGTGGACAGGTGACAGCAACAGCAGAGATGGTGGGACTGGCCCCATGGAGGCCACACCCCACTTCTCTGGCTGATTAAGAGTGAAGGGATGGAGATGTAAAATAAAGACAGGAGGGAAGCTGGGAGCCACAGACGCCAGATTTAGACTGGAGGCTAACAGGCCTGTACAGATGAGACACTAAAGCTAAGTCCATTACAAATACCCCTCCCCAAATTCCTCGAGCTCCCAAATGTCTGACAGGCTGTGCGTGGAGAAGGGGGAGCAGGCCAGCTAATGTGCCTGTTCCCGGTGACCATGCAGGAACTGTGTAGTCCTCCTGCTCTGAAGCAGCAGCGATTCCCCGGGGGCCCCACTCCTCACCCCAGGTGCTAGGCAGGCTGGCCTGCCACATCCCCTACTACAAAAACCGGAAGAGTAGCTCGGAGGGAAGATGTACTCAAGAACATCGCCTTACTACAAGACTGGGCCACATTTCAGGAACAGGCTGTTTGAGACGAGAGGTACCCTAAGGTATGTGGGGTGAAGCAGGGAGGGGATTATCTTATGAGAAAGGCACGTGAATGCTGGTCTTGTCCCTCATCAAACAGAGGCCACAAAACATGGCTCAGGGGACTGAGTACAGCCTTGACCTCTACTGAGGAGAAAAACAATAGCCATCTGGTTCCCCAAGTTACATCTTTGGCCCTTTTATAGATGAGAAAACCACGAATCAAAGCAGGTAATGAGGCACGGAATCGAGCCTGGAGCTTGGGCTCTGTGTCTTGTGTTTTCAGAGGGACCGAAGGGAGTGGGTGTGATTGGAATCTTAACCACAAGGCTTAACAGTTCATAACCCTGACCAAGACAGGTACTTGTTCTGGACCTTCCTTGTCTCCTCTGTAAAACAGGAACACACTGATCCAGGTGTGGTGGTAAATGCCTGTAATCCCAGCACTCTGGAGACGGAGGCAGGATTGCCAAGAGTATAAGGAGAGTCTGATCTACATAGCAAGAATCCATCACAAAAGACAACAGCCAGAAAGATGGGAACATACTGATGTTAAATGCATCTATATAACCTGTGGTGGCTGTAGACCATAAACAACTAAAAACTGGTACTTTTATATGACTCAACATATGCTTACAGGGAGGTAACACCAATGTCCCATATGCCCAGCTGGCACTTGAGCTCCAAATAGCCAAGTCCTAAAACCAGGAACTCCTGAATCCAATGTGGACGGCCTGCCTAAGGGTTCAGCCTCTCCACTCATGGCCAAGCACCCTTCCTCCTATCTACTGCCGGAAGACCTGCGGAGTCAGAGGCAACGCTTCTATCAAAGCTCCTAAACAAGCTCTGGTATCAACCAGATGTCCAAAGTCACCATTCCTGACGTCCAAAGGAACGCTCCCAGATGGCTGCCCAAGGGAACACTCGTTTCTGGTTGCTCAGGCACCCAGCTCGTGGGTCTTGGTTTCTTTACCTCCCTCTGAGATGCACACACTCAGAGGTTCTAGCTCAAGCCAGTGGTCCAGCTTACCAGTTCTGATGGACCCCTCAGTGGGAGACTTAGACCCAGCCTGGAGATGCACCTCCGTGCTTGGCTTCTCCAGTCCCTGCTACGCCTTCCTGCACCTTCCTCAGAGGTGTCCGAGCCATCCTTTATTTTTCTACTTCCTGGATGACCCGGCCATGTCACACTCTCCATGACAGAGCCTCCAAGGCACCCCAGCACTGGCATATCGCCTCCTGGCATGGGGGCCACTGTGTGCGTGTGTGCACACTCATGTGCCTGTGTCTCCCTCCCCTGCCCAGGGCATAGGAAATGGGTCTCTGTGTGCTTTGTCCAGCATGCCTTACCCTCACCTCTGCTTTGTTCATCCAGAGTGTGCAACACGTTTGTATCCGTACAAACAATGCCCCAATACTGCAATTGTCATTAATCAATTTAGTACAACCTCCCCCACTAGAATATAGGCTCCATGAGGACAGCGGCACCTGTGGCATCGAGACCAGCGCCAGGCACAAGGCAGATAATCAATAACTGTCACATGAATGTGTACGTAACATGTACACTTACCTCTGTGAGTTACTTTCACCTGTTTTGTTTGTCTTGTTTTGAGATAGTATCTTGCTATGTAGCCCAGGCTAGCCTTGACCTCACAGTGATCCTCCTGCCTCAGCCTCCTGAGTGCTGAGATTATAGGCCTATACCACCATACCTGGCTGACATCTCACAGGGAGGAAACTAAGGCTCAAAGAGATTGAGGGAATTGCTGCTAGCCCTTAGCTAACGAGGTCAGAGCTGGAAGCTGAACCCAGCCACCTGCTTCTAAAGTTCTTGCTCCTTCTACTCCCATTTGCTGCTCTCTCATGCCTGGCCAGCAACCTACACAGGGCTTCAAGACACAGAAGTCCCTCACGACAACTGCCTTTTACAATCCCACAAGAGGGGCCCTTGCACTCAGTTCCTGCTCATTGAGAGCAGAGCCCAGGCCTCCGAATACAGCCTGTGCAGCCAAACCCAGGCCCAACCACCCTGCATGGGGAAGAGAGCCAAGGAGCCCTAGCCCTGGGGCCTCCCTAGAAGCAGAGTTGTCCAGGACGAGGAGGGCCCCACCCCGTCCCCACCCACAGCCCCCCCTTACCATGGACTCGCTGATGAGCAGCAGCAGGAGGGCCTCCTCGATGTTATCCTTTGGGCAGTAGAGGCTGAAAGGCAAATGCAGCCGGGCTCGAGCCCACCCCGCAGCCGCAGCACCTCTGACCACTGCGTGGCCCTTCTGCCCCGAGTCAGCACCAGCCTGGTAAGGTGACCCACTCCTGCATAATTCACAGGCGCCAACATCACAGGCAGCTTCTTAACAGGCTCTAAATGAGGGTCGGAAAGGCCACAGATGCCCCTGGGGAAGAAGGAGCCTTCCTGTCTGGAGCACTGCCTAATGCTGCAGGGCAAGGCACAGAGAGCACCACGTAAGTTCCGAGCCTCTGCCAGCTGGCCGTGGACCCACCTGGGACTGTATGGAGACCACCAAGTGGGCCTCTGGGTGCCTTACTGGAATCTCCCTCAGGCCCTCAGGAGACCTTCCTTCCCTGGTCCCTGAGTGCCTGCCCAGCCCAGAGTGCAGGGCAGCAACCAAAGAGAGCACAGGCAGAGGCCGGGAGTCACACAGCATGAGGCTGGTGGCTGAGCAGGGCAGGTGGAACTCACTTGTCCCCTTCATAGAGGTGAGGCTTGCGCAGGGCCTGCATGACGAAGGCATTCTCCTCCTTGCTCATGAACTCGGGCAGAGGGTGTGACAGGGGGCTCCAGTAGCATTCTTCACTCAGCGAGTGCAGCAGGACCCCTGCCAGGTGCTTGGCAGCCATCTGCAAGCAGGAGGAACTCAGCCTGACGCATCATAATGCCTTCCACCCAGCTGGCCCTGTATGTGCGGCCCCCAGGCTCCCTTGGTGCCACCTCCGGGGGATCCCAGCACTGAGGCACCCCAACCCTTCCCTTGGGCTTAGGTGGCTCTAACATCTCTCTGCCTCTCTTTTCCTCCCTCTCCTGACCCCAGGGAGCATCCCCATCTCTGAGTGCCCTGCAGGCCCTTACAGAGGTGGGAAGGAACTGGGCCTATAGGCGTAGGCACCTTTCTCTACCCCATGCCTGGCGGAGGTGCTGACAGCATGCACAGCAGCTGTGGTTGATTTTGGATGCATTAAGGCCTATGAAGGCAGGTGTGAGGTGGGGCAAGAAAGCCACCCCTGGCTTGAGGGTTGCCTGCTACCTTTCTGTTGTCTCCCATGGAAACTGCACACCTGAATAAACCAGGCGCAGCCAGCAGCCACATTACCACTTTAAAGTTCTGGGTTGCTTTGGTCTCCACAGTCCGTAGAACTTCACGGAGCTCCCTCATGGCCTTCACGATGTTCCTGGAGGGCATCAGCAGAGGTGGGGTCATTAGCAGGCCAACTCCCACAAAGACACCCTCAAGCCCGCAGAGCCAAGAGGAAGCCTGTGTGCTGGAGTTTTCCCTGTATACCTTCAATCATTAGGATGAAAGACCAGAGTGTTAACCCTAAGGCCCCGACAACAGCAAGCAGAGAGGAAGGAGATCGATCTCCCAAAGACCCCAGCAACTCAGGTTTCCAGTTCACCACCTCGAGGGCACCAAGACTGGCCCTGTAAACACGTGCCACCCTGGCCCAAATGCCTTCGTTGGACTGGGCTTCCCAACTTGAGTCAGTTCCACACATCACCTGCTGCACGCAGCCTACGCTGGGGTCCATCCTCACTGCCGGTCCCCAGAGCCAGGCCCCAAGACTGACCCAGTGACTATGCCAGCCAGGTCTCCTCTCTTCCATCACCCTCTGGGCCTTTACAATTTTCAGGGTTGCTACAATGTGACCCACAGTGAGAAATACACCTCATACTGAACCCACTGTTCTCTGCACACACTTCCTTGCACACAAGTCTAAGGCTTCTTGACACAATTACCTATCTCCACCATGTGCAGGCAACTCTGACACTTCTCCCTCACTCTGCTTTTGAAAGACACTGGCTGCAGCCCACAAAATCCATCTTGTTTGTATGCCACAGTGAGCTGCAGCCTGCAATTTGAAAAGTGGCTGGAGGTATTTAGCTGACACAGAGAGGCCAGCTGAACCCTCCCCAGGCCAGTGCCTTCAGGGCCCCAGGGATGAGTGAATCTAGGGTAGTTCTGACTGGCTTCCTGGGACTGCTCCTCACCTCCCCCGACTCAGCTCCCACCACTCAAATGAATGCTAAACTGAACACAAGTCTTAGCACAGGCTTCTCTCCTGCCTTCAAAAGCCCTTCATCTTTTACAACCAGTAAGCCCCCCAGACCCCTCCCAGCCTGCTTGTTAATTCTTCTTTTAAAGCAACTCCCACACCTCAAGGTCATTTTCCAGGGCAGCTCTGACCTTTGCACACTGTGGCCTCCTGAGGTTGGGGTTCACCCCACATACCCCATCACAGCTCCCACTATGAAGCAGACCAGTCCTGTTCATCTGCTTGGGGTGGGGGGTGGGGGTCCCTGGATGGTACCACACAAGGGAAAGCACAGCTGCCAGGCCAGCCAAAGCGGGCAGCCCAGAGAGCTGCAGGAGCCCCTGCTCAGCACACTCGGGTGCCTCGAGCTTTGGGGCCTAGGAGCTGCACAAGGACAAGCTCACAGATCAAGCCCTCTGCCTTCAGTGAAGCTCTGGCCCAGACAAGAGGGCTAAAAACGTGCAAATGTCCAATATTACAAAAGCAGTCCCCTGTTTTAGGGCTGGAAATGGAGACCAAGATCCCTGGGGTAGGGTCAGAGTCATGACTTTCCCTAGCCAGCCCAGTGCCGAGAAGAACCCAGAGGACAGGGAGACTCAGGCTCAGGACAGACCATGCGGGCCCAGCTACTAACGGCCACGCGGCCTAGGGGAGCAGGTTCGCCTGTTTCCTCCTCTGCAAAGTGAGGTCTCCATTTAGCTCAGGGTCTCCCAGCTTCAGTTGTCTGCATACTCGGTTCAGTCTTTACCACTAGTTGTGAGGGGATTAGTAGTATCAGTACTTAGGTAATTATTTTATTTGTATCTTCTTTGTGCTTCAGTAAATTTCTCACTAGAAAATATGGATTTATTGTGCTGGTTATTTTTCTGCCAACAGACACTAAATACAGAAGTATTTTTTTAAAAGTCTGTGGCTGAGCATGGTGGTACAGGCTTGTAATCCTAGCTACTGAGGAGGCTGAGGCAGGACAAGTCCTAGTTTGAGGCCTATAATATAGCAAGAACCTATTAAAATAAAGACAAAGGGAGTGTGGATCCTGTAGTAGAGTTATTGCCTAACACGCACAAAGTCCTGGGTCTCACCCCCCCTACCACCACCGAAACAAGTTAGCACGAGTCTCACTAGAGGTACACAGCTTACACGCTGGGAAAATGGTGGAGACCAGAGGTTCTTGAATTATAGTCCTTGGACTAGCAGCATCACAATCCCAGGAATTTGTTGGAAAGACACTTGTTGGAAATGCATTCCAGACCCGCTGAATCAGAAATTCAGGTTGAGCCCAGCAAGCTGAGATTTACTGAGTCCCTAGGAGGCGTTAATGGAACTCAAGTTTAAGAACCACTGGCTTAGATGATCTGCAATGTCCTCCGGTTCTAATCTAAGAAGCCAGGTTTCACAAGGGACAGTCCGCCAGGGAAACCCCAGCTCTGCAGTTAGGTCCTGTATCTACCTCCTGGAACTGCAGGTCTGAGTCCGGTTTCCTGCCTGGAGGAAGCCTCCTTAGTCCCTCACAGTTTTGTCAGGAGGCCAGTGCGGGCAGAGCCAAGTTTACCTCGGTGTGTGGCAGAGGCTCCCCCAATGTTATTCTCCTTCCCACCTTCTAGCTTGTGTCCTCAAGATCACATTCCTGATGATTTAACTGGCATTATTTTGCAGGGAAGTTCAGCTGGGTCCTCCTGCTTCATGCTCATCTGTCCCCTACCAGCCTCAGCCTCATAGAGGACTTAACAATTGGATTCCCCAGCAGATGGACAGAGCCAGGGACAGGCCTGGCACCCCTATAAGCCGTGGGAGACAGAGCCTATGCCAGAGCCACCCAGTCCCACCGAGGCCTCTGCTGCAGAAAACAGCTCAGAGCAGGGCAGTAGGCTGCAAGCCAAGCCCAACCCGCCGAGGGGGCGGCACAGCACCAGCCATCACCAGGACAGAGAGAAGACACAGACCGAGTGAGCTGCCTGAACAGAGAGAAGACAGCTGGCTCTGGGAACTCAGTCCGCAGGAGCAAGCCCTGGCAGCTGGGGACACGGCCACAGGAGGCAGGCTGGCCCCTGGGGCCACGCAGGCTCTGCGGCCCAGAGGAGGCTGGCGGCTCGCAGGACCTTGGGTGATTTTCCACTCTGTGGGACACCTGCCAGTCTCCTCCCTGGTAGCCAAGCCCAGACTGCTGCCAGGAGGTTAGAGCCAGAAGTGACTGCGGCCTCTCCTCCCACACCACTGCAAGGACCGTCCTCTCTCTGCCACCGCGCCACCCTCCTCTGCATACCAGCATCACCCTCAGACCAGCTGACTGGCTTCTCCTGGGGGTCAAGAAGCACCCAGCCACTCCCAGCACAGGCCTAAGGAGCCAGCACTGCATTTAACAAGATCCTGTGACTCAAGAATTAGATCTCGTTCTTTCCAAACCTATGAGGGATTTTTGTCATCTAAATAAGTGCCCAAGAATTCCTTGGCAAAACAAATCATCACCCTCAGGCATGTTGTGAGTAAATCCCAATTTTTATTGAATGTCCTCAGAGAAAAAAACCCACTCAGAAGTTACAGCAGCCAAGGCTGCACAGGAGAGATTTGAAGTCCTAGGCTGAAGCCACCCTATTATGCAGTGTTGGGAATAACCCCTGCCTCAGTTTACCCTTCTGAGAACTGAGAAACTAACTAGGCTTCTCATGAGCCCCAGATGGCCACCAGGCTGAGCAGTTCCAGTCCAGACCTAACAGTGCCTGTGCCAGGTGGAGCTTGGGCTTTTCCGAGCTGTTTCTGGCTGACCGGCAAGTGGCCAGCTTGAAAGATCTCTTTGTTCTCGTCTCTCCCGCTGACCTTTCTGAGCCAAGCTGCCCACTCTTAACAATATCCAAACAGGGCCTCAAACAAACCCTGGCCCAGAAACAGGCTGCACGGGGAGAAGCCAGGAAACTGTCTACTCCAACTAAAGTAAGGCTTGATTGGTCAGGAACAGAGAGAGAGAGAGACAGACAGAGACAGAGACAGACAAAGACACAGGCAGTGATGCCTGATCTCAGAGAGGCCGCCACGTGTGACATGCAAGGGTGCGGCAAGCCCCTGGGGTCCCCTCGCCAGCAGCAGGCAGTGGAGCACATTTTCCAAAGCCCTTCTCCTGTTCCATCTGCACCACGTTTGATGAGGTAGGTGAGGTCCGGCTACCACGACAGGAACACACACGTGGCACACAGAGGCCCTCAAGAAATCATCACTGAGCACTGGGGTGAGCCCAGTAGTGAGCGCTTGCCTAGCATGCATGAGGCCCTGGGTTCTGCACCAACACCATAAAAAATGAAAAAAAATTAAAGATCACCATCAAACAAACACCCTTTTCCCAACGGGGAAACTAAAGCTCAGGGCGGTACTACGTTTTCTAGGCCATCACTTGCCCATGATGTAGGCCGCAAGGGCTCAGACTGTATTGCTTTTAACCCTAAGAAAGACAATACCTATCTCTCCACCTGACTTGCTTACACTTTCATCTCCTGCCACCTGAACGTGGAGCTCCCTAGATTCAATCTGCCAAGTCCTTACAAAGTGCCAGGATTTAGCTCAGTGGCATAAACACTTGCCTGGCAAGCGCAAGGTCATGAGTTCGATGCCCGGTACCAAAAAAAAAAAAAAAGTGCCACCTGCATACCAAGTGCTGGGCCACCAACCTTACTCACAACAGGCAGTTGATATAGATACTTGGAGAGTAAATTAAGAGACTGACAGAATAAATGAGAGCCTCCCTTGTGGCATAGTGGGTAAGGAGCCCTCCGTCTGTTAAAACAGCTATGCTCCTAACTTACTTGGAGTTCAGCAAAGTGTTATGTACACAGTAGATGTTTTGTAAGTTCATTTTAGGAGAGCTAGTTTGCTTTGACACAGAGAACAAGAAACCGAATGGAACTGATTGCTGAATGGAACCTAAACAATACTGGTGCATATGACCCTAACCACAAGTCCCATTTCAGGGCTGACACTGTACATGACAGGTTTCTAGTCAGGGACCCAGAAAAGGCATGGCCAGCTGGCAGATCCCAACAGCTGGAGGGCCGAACGAGGAGCCAAGGTCAGGTTAAGTTCAAATGATTATCTGTTCGCTGGCCGCAGCCCCACACCGTGTCGCTAACGCTGAAACATCCCTCCTCTGCCGCGGCCCAGAAAAGGTGATGTGTGCAGGGTGGAGGGTGCCCTGCCGTGGGCTCCCCCTTGCAGCTGAGGTGAGAATGGGCGAGGGGGAAAGGTCAAGAAGGCGGGTAGAGAAGAAGTAAGGGGTGTCCACTAACAGGTGGCATGGACCTTGAAGCACAGCACAAAACACGGGAGGCACCTAATCATGGCTGAGCGATTCTGCCTCCTGCCCTCCACCTACCCTGCCTATCCCAGCCACTGACAAGAACAAAATTACTGCTCAGAACACAGCTTCGGAGGTAACCTCAGATGGCAGGCTGGGTTTCCTAAGGTGTCCCATGCTTTCCAATCATCACCTAGCTGGCAAGGTGAAACTGCTGTGCATGTGCCCGCAAGTACACACACACACACATACACACACACACACATCCCACCGACAACCAGAGACGGCTGCAGGACTCCCTGAGAAAACAGTCACACCCTTCACTGTGGTTTGGCGTGTGTACATGTTGCTTTAGTAATTAAAAAACAAATTAGGGATGGGAATCTAGCTCAGCGGCACGGTGCCTGCCTGGCAAGTGCGAGGTCATCAGTTCGATTCCCAGTACCAATAAAAAAAGAAAAAAACTAAAATCAGAATTTTTAAGACATAAAACATGCAGCCATCCAAGCTTACCCCAACCATAAGCAACAAACCAAATCTAGGTAGAAGGAAAAGGAAAAACCAGCCTAGAGACAGGTGGCCCCTTGCCCATGACGGGGAGTTGGCTCACATTCACATTTTTGTCCAGGTACTTGGTCCCAGTGAGGTCAGAGCCACTGTCAGGAACAACCAGATCCCTGAAACTGCACTGCCTCCCCTCCCTCTCAGCCCTGGAGCTGCTCCACACAAGGGGGTCAAGTGCCCTTCCTGAGTCTCCCTACCGCCAGGAGTCAGGCCCAGCAGCCACTGCTGGACCCCCAACATCCTGAACACAGCAAGAAGATGCCCCCTCCTGGCTGCCCAGAAACTGCAGAATTGCCTGGGGCCAGGTTCCAACCAGAGTCCATGGCTGCCCTCTAGTGGCAGTGAAGAGAAGAGCAGGACCCCAGGCTTCCCGGCCTCCACCCTTTGCACGGAGGCCTTCCCACTCCTGCCTTTATGGACAGTACCTTTGGATCTAGCTCAATCAGGAATGCTGCCATCAGCCACAGAGCAAGGGGCAGGAGTCATCCGGGGAGTTAACTGCTAAATCAATAGGGCAAGCCCCCAGAAAAAGTCAATGTCTTTCAGACGCCCAGAATGAGTAACCAGGCAGTGGCCTCAGACTTAGCCAGCACAAAGGAAGTCCATGTTCCCAGGAGCTCAGAATAAGGAGGAAGCTATGTGGGGTCAAGAAAATGCCACCACTTAAGACAAAACCTCCATGGGAGGAAAAAGCTGGACTGCTTGTCCAGTTTACCCTAATTCTTCTAGCACCATGAGTTCAGACAGAGGTCCCCCTACCCCGGGATAGAACCTATGGCCTTTACACTGATCAGAATCCCAGTCCTTTTTTATTTTGAGACTACTTACTAAGTTGCCTAAACTGGGCTTAAACTTGGGGTCTTCCTGTCTCAGCCTCCCAGAGTGCTGGGATTACAGGCATGCACCATCATTATAAGGCAGAGGTTTTTAACTAAGGACTGCTTCTATTACCCACAGGGCATCTGTCAAAGTCTAGTGACATATTTTGCTTGTCACACGGAGGGGGGGTTCTCTTGGCAACTACTGGGTGAAGGCCAGAGATGTTGCTGAAACCTATAATGGCTACCACAGCCCCCACTGAGGTATCATCAGGCTTAAAATACCCACAGTGCAGAAGCTGAGAAACCCTGGGCCAAGAAGACCTAAGTTTTTAACTAACAAGAACAACAATATATAAAAAACGCTGGAACTGGTTATGTCCCTAGGAAGATGTAACTTCTACCAAACGGCAATAATGTGTGATTACCGACTTGAGGCACAGCGACCACGGGGAGGAGGCGTGCTAGGCTGGACTGTGCAGTGGGCAAGGCCCTGGGCCTCTGCTGGACAGACCCGGGTTCAGTGCTTGGCTCACTGGCTCTGCCTGCTTCCCTCAGAGAAGTCAGGACTGTACCACTTCCTGCTTCATGGGATTACAAACAGCACGAGCCGTCCGCCTGGCACACAGTAAAGATCCAACAAACACAAGCTGCTGTTGGGAGGAAAGGTTCTAAGAAATTATTTACAGCCCAGCCAGGCACAGAGGGCTGCAGCCCCTGCTGTATACGTTGCTGTCCTCTCTCTGGACCACCTCTGAGCTGGACTCAGGTGGTCACAGGAAACAGACAGAGGGGCTTCTAAACTGCCACGTGGCCTGGGGACTGCTACTCATACTCGGACTTCAGATATTTGGGCTGTTTGCTTGGAAAGAAAGGATGATCAATTTTCACTCCGCTTCACGTGCTGTGGTTGGGGTGGGTGGGGTGGAGCCAGTATCTTGGCTTTAAGGACTGAAATTTGTGCCTCTGCGGGAAACAGGACAAAGGGAGGGCACAGTTACAGGAAGAGAAACTGAAATCACTTGGGCTCTCTGAGGAGGTGACAACTGGCTGATGCCTCTGCCCTGCACTGGCACCTCCAATGTGTATTTCCATGCGCGAATGAACGGGCATACTCACCACCGTCTCCCAGGGCCAAGTGCACAAAATGGGGGGGGGGTGCCTATAGGAAAAGGAGCCCCCTTCTGAAAATGGTGACTTGGAGTCGCAAGAGGCACAAAAAAAGGCCAAGGGCTATGCGCCAAGGATCTACTCACAGACAGAACCACAGCAGGACCCATCCCTCCGCACACCCTGTGGGCTGATCAGGCTACCTTTCCTCACCCAAATGTTAGCAAAGGTTTAGGCTTCCAGGACTCTCAGACCAGCAGCTGGAAGCCACTGGATGAGCTTGGGCCAGTGACTCGGCCTCTTCAAGCCCCCGGCCATGAATCTCTTTTGCAGAGGGAGCACTGTGCCCCTGGCACATGCTCCAGCCTGGTGCCCAAGGCACTCTCCCTTCTTCCAGCCTGGTTGCCCTTGACGCTCCCCTTAACCTTGCTGCAGAAAATGCCATGCGGGGAAGAGGTGGAGGTGAGGGACCCCCGGCAGAAGAGGGCTAACAGCAGCATATCCAAAGGCTGGTTCTACCCCTCCCTCTCCCAGCCCATACTTTGCTACAAACAGAAGCACCATCACAGAGGGGAGGGAGCCAAGCTGGAGGGGCAGAGGAAGAACTCACAGGAGGGGAGACACTGCCTCTAGCTCCCAGGCCCCATCCTGACTTCCTCCAGCTGGTGAGGGCACCCGGCTGACTCCAGGACTTGGAGACTTCCTGTGTGTCACACCGGAAGTGGGACACAGCCTCTTCAGAGCATGAGCTCACCCAGGGGAAACAGCGCTGGGCTGTGCAGGCTGAGGGTGGAACAGGGTCTCAGTCAGAAGCTTACTGCTATGGGCAGCGGCTCCCGGTGGTTATGAGTGCCTGCTCCTAAAGCCCAACAACCCCTGCATGTAGAATCCTGGCTCTGCCCAGGATAAGGCACAACGGCTGTCCATGCCTCAGCTTCCCACCTGCAAAGCAGAAAAGGCTACCTATGGCACCTACTTCAGAGGGCTGTGGGCTCTACTTCAGAGGGCAAAGTGCTTAACAGGCGCCAGGTGCAAATTTAGCACTTAACACGGGGCATGAATTATTAGACAGGATATTCACTAAATGATGAATGGACAAAGAACCTTGAAATCAGAACAGTCCCTTCCCCCACAAACTCTACTCCACAGGGCTTCTATCTAGAACTCAGCCCGCCCTTTGTGTCCGTGACAATGTTGGGAGAGAGCGTGCTCCTCAGCTGGGGGGGGGGGCTTTTCTATACAGGCCAAATAAAGACAGCAAACATTACAGGTTTTGCCATGTGACCTCAATCGCCACCACTCAACTCCGAGGTGAGACAATTACAGGGGGGCATGGGTGTGGTTGTGTCCTAATAAAAGTTTATTTACACAAACAGGGTGTAGCCCCTTTCCACACCTCTGGAAGCAGGGAGCAGACAGCAGCATCAGTATGGCCTCCAGCCTCAAATGACCCCCTGGAGCTCCTGGGCAAGAGGAGGGGGCACAGCAGGGAAGGACAATGGCACTGCCTCAGCGATAAAAACAGGAACCAGTCTGCTGGGCCACCACCTCCAAAACTGACGTTCAGCAACTGGAACAGGACTTAGGTGCAGCTGTGGATGTGGGTGGAGGCAGCTGGGCCTCTGGGCACCCCATGTGGTATCTGGCTGGGGCTCCCCTACAGTCAAGAGCAGCTTTGGGAATGAGCCTCCCCTGGTTCCCCAGTCTACAACTTAGGAAATCACAAGACAGAAATGAAAGGTATAAAGTGTGGCCCTGCAGCTTGTCCAGCTGTGCATAAAAAAATGGTAACGTTTAATGCAGATTCTGATATTCTGAGCAGGTGTGATATACAACAGTCTTCATTCCAACTTCACAGCGAGGAATAAAGGGGTTCTGAGAGCTCAGAGGACTTACCTAGGGCCCCATGGATCTGGCAAAGAAGCTGGGACTCGCTCCTAGGGGTGGAGCCAGAGTTACACAGCCCACCCTCCTGCTCTGCCAGGTGGGAGGAGAGAGCAGGGTGGTGGCCGGCTTTGGGTCTGGGATTGCGCCACCCTATTCCTACCATCGAAAAGATAGCACCCCTCCTGCCCCTCAACAGTGCCAACAGAGAGGAAGGGAGGGAGAGGGGGAAGGAAGGGAAGGGGGGGCAGACAGAACCGGCTTCCCCGAGGCCCACACCCATCTGCTTGCAACAGATGCCACACCCTCCTGCATGGGGCCTCCTCTAGGGCTTCTGCAAGTTCTGGGCAAGGGATTCTTCTCCCTTCTCTTTCAGGCACTTGAGGACTTAAACTCAAAGGCTTCGGACACCCAGAAAGGAACACAGCTCCACAGGGCTGCTAGGTTAGACAGGGACACCCACTGAATGGAAATGCTGAGCTCTCGGTTTTAGCCAGACGCTTCTTAGAGGCACAAAGCACCCCCACACATCCCCACATGATAGTTCTGCGTCTCTACAACCTCTGCCTTCCCTAGAGATCTACTACCTTTTTCATCAGGCTCCTGTTCTACAGTCAGGTGCCTTCAACCCACTGTTTAAGCATCACGCTTATTTGGCCACAGACATCTCCTGAAGACTCCAGCTATGCTAGACCACCCTGAGCCTGGGTGGTCTAGCATAGCTAGACCTGGCACCCTGGGCCACCAACGACCTCCTGAGCTTGGACCAAGAACCCAGCTCAAGCCTGGCTTTCCCAGTCACAGAATCCAGGCTGTCATGTGCCTGTGCCCACCCAGCCCTAAGCTGGTCTCGGGAGTGGGCTCGGCCACCTTCCCTTCTACCTCCACAGGGGGTAACCTCACAGGCAAGAGAGACAACAGCCAAGTAAGTCATGAAAGAAAAGGCAGGCCTCAGGCAGTGTGTACTTCAGATACTAGTTTCTGTTTAAAATTTAAAAAATACAACTGCATATCTATGCATAGAAAAACATGAAAGATACACACCAAAATGAGTTAGGGGTCTGCAAATTGTTCTCTGTAAAGGGCCAGGCGGGGGATGAAGTTGATTGACCATGTGTGGCCCATAGTATAACCGATCCTACATAGCAGCTCCTCTGCACAGGACAGCTTGGCCAGAGAGGGCACGTAAGCTGCGCTCTCCCCTACCTGCTGATCCTCGCCATGCTGCCTTATAGCCCCGGCACCTTGCAAACAAATTGCTGTTTCAGGTCTGTGTGCTCTGTCCCATCCCAACCCAGAGGAGGAGTCATGGGAACCTCTGATCAAGGCCGAGTCAGACAGTCTGTGGGTGACGAGGGGACCACCTATTTGTGACTGGTACCTGCAGGGGCAGTCCTGTGGGACCTGTACTAATGCTGATTCGTGTAAGCACTGAACCAGACTATAGGGTTCTAGAGAACTAGTTGTGGGTAGGAAAAAACACACATCCTTGGTCACAGAAGTGGTCTGTCTGTGTTACCAATGTACTGCAGATGAAAACTGTAAGTATGTTTCTTCTGACTAAACAGGTATCATGTGCAAGAATCATCTATTCAAAAACAGGTAAATGAAAAGAATGAACCAGTGAAATTTAACCAAATAAATCACACAAACATGACACATGGGCTTCAGAGACCTCCAGGTTCCAGTGACTGTTACTCCGGGACTCCTGACCCACGAGGAGGAAATACCTGCTTCCCCTCACCCTCGCTGCCTTGCAGGGAGGCTGAGAGGGGAGCCAGGGTGGGCATGTGACCAGCCGCCCCCTCCTGTGGAATGGGCTGCACTTAGCACATGTGAATTCCCTCTTTTTGCTGGTGACATTGGTGATGGATTGTTAACCATGCAAAGGAAGGAGCTCAGGGACCCTAAATCTCTGCTGCAGACACAGGAACCCCACTCTGCCCGAGTAAGGGTACTGCCGGCAGACGGGGCTGCCTCGGGGTCATCTAAGCTCCCTCCTGCCGCAGTAGCCACCCGCCATGAACCACCACTCCCGACCCAACACCCAGAGGCAGACACTCTGTCCTCTACTGACCAGGGCCTGCTCTACCCAGCACAAACTGACCTAGGCAGCATTCTAGACTCTGCATTCCGGGGGCTCAAGCAGGTGAGCACTCCCAGAATCCCCGAAAACAATGCATGGGAAAGCAATCTTCCTACTCCCTCATCCACAGCAACACCCCAAATGACCATCCTTCCTGTCACAGCTCACCATCCCTTAAAAGTTGGGGTGTGAGAACCAGCCTTCCCATCTGATTTTTCCCACCCAACCTTCCCACACCTTGACAAGGGGAACACCATCAGCCCCACACTTACCAGCCAGCACCATGCCCTCCTGCTCTCCACATCACCTCCACGGCCCCAGCTCCCCCACACCAAGGACAGCCACTCCAGTAACGAGGAGACCCTTACTGGGCACATGCGCCTTCCCAGAACATGCAGGCTTTATTGCTCTGGCAGCTGCCCACAGCATGGCCTCCACGCACCCTCACCCAACAAGACATGACACAGCTGGCCCGCTGTACCCCTTGGAGCCCGCGGAGACGCGGGCTGCTCAGCTGCCAGCCACCTACCCCTTCTTCAGGTTTTTCACATAGGCGCTCTGGAGAGCAGCTTCCAGGAAGTAGGTGAGCTCATAGTCAGCCTGGTGGGAGCTCTTCAGGTGCCTCGAGGTGCTGTTGTTTGCAGTCTGAGAAGGGGAACAGAGAGGGAGGTGTTGTCTCAAAGGATGGAGAGAGAGAGGCCTGCAGTGTGCGCCTGGCCAGAAGGTGGTCCCACGTCACCCAGCACAGACAAAACTCAACCCAGCTCACTTTAATTTACAGCATGTCCACACTTGGGAAGCTAACTCAGGAGGATCACAAGTTCAAAGCCAACCTGGGCCACTTAGTGACCTCGTGAGACTGTCTCAAAACAAAAAATTTTAAAAACTAGGGATATATACTTAGCATGAAGGCCTTGGGCTCAGTCCTTGGTACCACAAAAAGTAGAAATAACAAATAACTATTTCTAAAACTTTTTGTACCCAACCAAATGGTGAAAGCCCTTGTCTAACATGATTTATTCAACAATCACAGAATTTTAGATTCGTTAGCTCATCCCATCTTTGGAGCAACCCTACTGGGTAGGAACTGTCACTCCCATTTCACGGGGCACGACACTGAGGCCGAGTCACCCACTGTGTGGATTTCCTGTCTGCTCCCAGCCATGCAGACTGGGCCTCCTCATCCCAGCAGCACCCCTGCCTGAGCCTGCATGGAGAGGTCACTTTCCACTGGCCCGGCCCCTCTGCTATGCAAATCTCACCTCCCTCAGGACAGGGACTATGTCCCCTGGGTGCCAATGCTGTCCACACCCCCCAGAGAGGAAAGAGAGGGAGAGGAAACTTCCAGAATGGCCCCCCACACCTTACTGAAGGCTTACCACAGCCCTCCCAGGCTGAGTTTCACCTGCCTTTTATTGAGGAGAAAACTAAGGCTGAGAACACAAAAGTCACAAATGATGTAGGCCTGGACCTCCAACTCAAGTTCAGCCAGCTACAGACTGCAGGTTTCTTTTGCTTCCTGGCTAATTCACCCCCGACACAGGGAATGCCTGCCCTCTGCCAGGCCTGCACCGTCCAGCCACACAAGCTTGCAACACCTCAGGAGCATCTCTGCGCCCCCCAGCTGAGACTGTGGCTCCAGGAAAAGCCTGCCAACAGTCAATCACTACTTGTCACTTAAACCTCAGTGCTGACAGCCCCACGCACAGGCCTGCCTCGGGAGGCCTCCTCTCCTGCCTATCTGGAAGGAAAAGGTCCATGAGCCGCTCAGCTTATCCATCAGAAATCAAGGCTGACTTAAGAGAGGTTCTCAGTCTCTCAGCATCTCCAGAATTGAGTCTCGGGAGAGTGCGGGGCGTTTCTGAGAGGCGCAGTTTTACAGTCTGCTCTCCTTCAACTGAGGACACAGCTGTCGGGCCACCTGCCCACCCGTGTCACAGATGTGACTGTAGGCCTGGTACCATTCAGTCACATCCCCTGAATTCCTTTTAGAAGTCCAAAATCCTGGCTTCCAGCCATGGGGGAGACTGTCTTTTTCCTGAAAGTTTCCTTCAAATCACAAACAATTCAAATGTAAAGTGTCCCTAAAATGCTATTGTCAAGGAGGGACCCAAGTGATTGTAGTAGAGGTCATGTAGAGGTCAAGTCCTCAAGCCACTCTGCCAGGAAACAGCACTCAAATCCTGGATTTGGAATCACTTCTCCTTTCTTCCTGAAATCCAACCAAGCAGAGGACTGGGGCAGAGCATCTCAACAGTTGGATGACAGCTGCACTATCCAGAAACTTTGGGTTGTCCCGGGAAGGAGGGGTACTGCTGGCACCCTGTGGTAGAGGCCAGGGATGCTGTTCACACCTCTGATTTGGGGTGCAGCCTCCACAGCAAAGACCAATCCAGACTCAGTGTCAACAGTGCTGAGGTTGACAATCCCCATGCTCTGAGAAGTGACAGGCCTAAGGGGCCCTTGTGGTAGGAGTCCCCACAAGGGAGGCTCTGTGTCTCCTGGACTTGAAGTCCCTCAGCTCATGACAGAAGTCTCTACTGCCTCCTTCACGGGGCCAACCTAACTTATGCTGCTAGAGACCCTGCCAGCTAACACCTACCAAGCCTCACCCAGTCTCTCCCAATACAGAGCCACATGCCCGGTGTTCTTGCCGGTGGCACTTACTTATAAACTCCAAGTTACTGAGAACCTAAGCATGAGTTTGCTCACCTGCAAAATGGGAACAGCAGTAGCACCTACTTCATCAGCGTGAGGCCTAAGTTACAGAACACAGGCTCAGTCCTCAGGGTAGTGTCCGACACGAGGCCAGCACTCAGGACATTTTAGTGGTCTCTGCTGAATGCAACTGTGTCTTCCCCTCAGGAAGCCTGAGCCCCTTGCCAGGGGAAAGACCAAGTTCTTTCCACAGCAAGGTGCCAGCAGGTGGAAGTGACTGATGCCTTGCAGACAGTTAAGACAGACTCTATGGGGGCGAGGGCTGGGGGTCCTGCTGGATGGCTCTCAGGAAGGGCATGGAGAATGTGCCCAGGGCCCCACCTCCCTTGGAGGTCTGGCAAAGTACTTCTGGGATACCCTCCAGCAAGGAAGGATGTCTAACTGCTAAAAGGAGCTCGAAGCCAGCCCTTTGGAGGAGAGTGTGGTGCACGAATGATTTGCAGTCTCTAAATCTTACTGTAGAAATGTACCTTCCCTCCCACACACACACTCAGGGTTGCTGAGGAGTGCAAGCATGAACACATATACACAGGGCTGGCACATCTGGTCCTGCAAGCTGAACTCACCGTGGAGTTCCTGGCCCCTCACAGGTGACATGGGCCCATTTATTTATTAAAACTACTTCCTAGTGGTAAACACCTTTGTTCTAACCACATCCGTGTGATGCAGTGAATTTTCTCCAACCCACGATGTCAAGTGTCTTAGAAGGATAGGAAGTTCCCTTTTCTAACTTCTATGAGTGACCCAGGGGCTCGGTGTAGGCAGTGAGTACAGGTGCTCAACACAGCAGCTAAATCGTGGTGCTGTTCTCCCAGCTCACCTTCTCCAACTCCTGCAGGAACACTTGAGCCACCAAGGAGGCCCTCTCGAAACAGGTGACCACCTCCTCTTCCCGCTCGGTCAGGCGGCAGCGGGAGGCAATGGAGTTGGGCAGGCGCTCCAGGGAGAGACCTGCGGGAGGAAGAGAGCACTTCAGACCCGCTCTGCCCAGGTCCCGACTCCAGGCCCTTCCCTGGCCCAGGCTGGACTCCTCCAAGGGGCTAAGGGACACTTGCTCCGGAGCAGCCAGCGGGAGGCAGAGGCAGAGATCTGCGGAGAAGCAGCAGCAGCTAAAGCAATGGATACAGCGGCAGCAGGGAGCAGGCAGTGGTGGGCCAAGAGCAGACAGCAGCCCAGATGGGACATTGCACTGCCCAACCCCATCCTCCTCCTGACCACCCTGCAGGCCAGCTGCCCCTCCTCTCAGTCACCGGAAGAAAATACACGGGGTGAGAGGGCACTCACCCCTTCTATATGGTGTGGTGGCCATGAGTAACCAGCCCTCTTCTCCCCTTCTGGATGAGTGCTCTACTCCACGCTTCATGTGGGCAAGCGAGAGCCTTTCTGGGCAGCCACACCTCAGCCCTGCACCTACACCAATCCACCATGACCTTGCAGGAGTTAGCTGTGTTCAGGTCCTGTGCATAGGGACACCCTCTGGTTTTGCCTCCCCACATTCACATGTTTCACGAACAGCCTGTCACTGGCCCTCTGACCCTACTGCAGTCTCACCCAATATGAGGGACATGGTGATTGGCTAAGGGTGAGCACATGGCTCCATCAGGGCCAATAAAAGCCAGTCCTGAAAGTGCTATTCTTTCCACTGGTACCAGAAACTGCCCTAAAAATAAATGTGAATATAGAAAACACTGTAGAGTTAAAAACAAACAACTAAACCTAAAAAACTAAATGAATCAATCTACCAAAGAATCAATCTACCAAAAATTGTTAGACTTATTAAGAAACAGAGAAAGTCCACACAGAATAAGGATTAGACATGATAGAAAAGGACAGATTCCAAGAGACACCGAGCACCTAGATATAGCCTTGTCTGAAGCTCTACCCAATAAAACTTTCCAGTATATAAGCCAATCCCCCTACACACATACACACATGCACTCTCTCTTTTTTTCTTTTGCCAAAACCAGTTTGAACTTCCCTTCTGTTGCTTACAGCTAACACAGGCCTGACTAGAGAATGCTGCCTTCAGGATTACCACTGCCCAATGGACGGAACCCAAACCCAACGCATCTCTGTGGTCCACATGGTACCTTCTGTGTGATCAGTGTTCAAGTTGACTTCCTAAAGGACCTTGTAAGGACACATCCTATAAGCCCCAACACCCAAGGGATGACTAAGGCAGTCACACTTCGGGGCTCTGTGCCCCCACCTCGCTATGGTGCTCGCTCTCTGTCTGATTGGAAGACCACGCTACCTCCTAGCAGGTCTCCCTTCTTCCAGCCTCACTCTACTCTGACCCAACCTGCATTCTGCTTCCATGGGGACCTTTCTAAAACTCTCCAGGCTACTGCCAGCGGGTAAGGTCCAAACTCCTGATGCTCCACTCTGGACCCTCCAAGAGCTATCCCTGTCTCTCTCCATCCTCAGCTCTTGCCCTCCTGCCACATTTACACCCCACCTCTTATTCCCCACTGCTGCATTTAGGGGTGCCTTCCTAACTGCTCAAATTGCTCCTCCTGCTAGAAATGCATGCCCGCCAACTCCACCCAAATACCCAAATTACTGCTCATTTTCTGACCTTCTGCCTGACACCTCCTCTGTGAAAGCCTCCCTGACTGGTCCCAGGATAGCTGACTGCTCTTCCTTGTGGTTTATACTCTCACATTCACTATTTCTTACACTAATTTGTTCACCCATTTCCCAACCGCCAACCTGATGGTGTTCGTCTTTCTCCCACCTAGCACACAGTAGGTAGCAGCCAGGCACTGGAAGACTGGATAAAAAACAAGCCTGATCATGGCCAACAAAGTACAAAGTGCTCTGCAAACACAGAAAAGAAATGGTATTGTTTTTCTTAACTAGATTTCAACACACACGGATTTGGTGACCTTGTCCTTTGTCAGAATGGGGTGTGACTAGGTCCAAAGGTCAGGGCACCTCAGTAGGGGGAAGGAGAGCACAGAATACAAAAGACCTTGCTCACCAAGTGTCACTGTGATCCTGCCAAATGAGTCACAACCAGGTGAAAAAGTTCCTCACTCCCGGGGAACAAGGAGAAAAGGAAAATGAAGAAGTCCATTTATTTCTGGGGCTGGCCAGGCTCCTCCTCCTAGACCAGCAGCCTGTCCACCCTGCAGGAAGCTGATCCTGACCCAGAGAACCAAGCACAAGGGGCAGAACACAGCCTCTTCCAAGGAGACACAGCAGTTACTTTAACACCATGCTGACCCTTTGGCCCTAGAGATGTCCCGCAGGGTGCCCCTGCCCCCACCTCACACCCAGCATGGCAGCGAGGGATGCCAGCTGATGGCAGGCTCAGGCTGCTGCTCCAAGCTGCAAAGGGGTTCTAGAAAGCTTGGGAGGGGGCTCCCCTTTCCCCGTGGTTCATCTGCTCCTCTGGCCCCAGCAGGATCCTCCCCACCGCGCTAGTGGAAGAATTCCAAACCCATCCTTCTAGAAAGCCCAAAGCAAAGCCACCTCCACTCTGAAGCTCTTCACAGCAGTTAAGCTTCCCTACTTCTGACCTAGCAGAACACTCTGGCTTCCTCTCAAGTGTGATTTGTTTTTTCTTTGTGGTGCTGCGGATCCAGGCCAGGGCCTGGAGCATGCTAGGCAAGAGCTCTCCTTTCCCAGTCCCACATCTCCTACGCATGTGATAGCCCAGGGCCAGGTGTACAGCAAAGATGCAGATGGATGTGCTGAAGGGCAAACTGAGGCATGCTCAGTGTACAGCCTGGTGTACTTCCTCCCTCTATACTTAGAAACAGTTCTTGGAGAATTCACAAACTGCAGTATATTTATACAATAAAATAAAGCACAGAAAAAAATTTAGAGAACTATATAAGTACGTCTTACATCCATATAACATGGACTAATTTCTCAGAAACCATATTCCATGGAAGAAGGTATCAAAAAGTACACATTGTATGATTTCATTTATATAACATTTTTTAAAAAGGCAAATTAATCTATTGCAATTAAAAATAATCAGTGGGTACCTGGGATAGGGATGATGGGAATTAGAAAGGGGCCCAAGGGAACTTTCTGTGGTGACAGAAATGCCCTGCATCTTTACAAGAGTGCTAGGTATGTGGGTATTTACACGAGTCCAACTCATCAAGTTACACGTGAGATTTGTGCTTATCTCCCTGTGTGAAAACTAATCTGAACGTGTTAGAGACGATGCCTTTTTTAAAGGAAGCAGTTAGGATCCAGAGAAACAGGATCAAGGGGATATGCTCACCAAGGTGGTCGTCTGTAAAATGTACACATACATAAGACCAAAAGGTCCCAACACAGGCAAGGGCTTTGCCTGAGCAGGGTCACAGTCCGATTATCCAACTCTGCCAATAAAAGAGGCTTCTTTACCTGCGTTTGTTCTCTGACAAATCAGCTATGAAGGCCCATTTTCCTGTCCAGTGTCTGATGGGAACCTACCTGGCCCTGAAGTTTTTCCCCTTCAACCTCACGAGCCCTTCTGCACAAGTGACTGAAACACATCACAACACCAGGTCCACAATGCAGACAGGCTCATCTTGAGCAGGAACCCAGCGCTTGTGGCGCAGTCCTGCAGGGTTAGTGGGAACCCTGGGACTGCCTCCTGAGGCAGCCTTGCTGTGCCAACACGCAGCTCAACAACCCAAAGAGAGCCCCTTTCAAGAGGGTGCCCTGCTTTGTCATTCTTCGTTTGGAAGCCAACAGATTTGGGCCCAGTCTCAGACTCAGCACCAAGCTGGTCCCAGCTCCTTCAATCTGAGATGTCTCATCCCATCCCGGGCAATCACTTTTCCATGTAGGCTTGTCCAAAGGACCTGGAAGCCCTGGCCCTGGATACAGAGGTGAAGACAGAAAGCTTCTTCCTCTATGGAGCACTCTTTATACTTCACCCCCATCTGCCTACACAGCCAGTGAAAGGGCCCCGGGTACCCACAGCGCCACACAGCTGGGCACCCTGAGTGCAGGAGAAGGAAAAAATGCAACACCTTCAGCCTTAGAGATAGTTTTAAGACCCACAGATCGTACTCCAAAATGTGTAGGAATATGAAACGGCACAGTGTTATAGGGAACAATGCAGTGGCTCCTCAAAATACAGAAAAATAGCTGGGCATGGTGGAGCACACCTGTAATCGCAGCACTCCAGAGGTTGAGGGAGGAGGACTGCTGCAAGTTTGAGACCAGCCATAGTTCAAGGGTAATTTGAACTACATAGCAAGATCCTGTCTCAGAAAAACAAAATAAAACAAATAAATAGGGAAATAGGTACACACAATTGAAAACTAGCATTACATGACTCAGCAAATCCACCTTGAGGTACAGACTCAAGAGAACTGCCAGCACAGTGTTGCAGAAATCGGTGTATAAACACGTACATAGCACTATCCACAACAGCCAAAGCATGGAAATGAACCAAAGGCTCTTCAACGGGTGAAGAAGCCAATAAAATGTGGTATATATGTATATTCATGCAATGTCATCCCACCTTTTGGAGAAGGAAATTCCAACATATGCTGCAGTACAGTACAGACACAAAATGCAAGTGCTGTATCGGTGATGGGGAAGCCCTTAGAGCGTTCACTGGTGACAGCCCAGGGCAGCACATGCGCCACAGGCTCACCACCACTGTACTGTATGATTCTACTTTCATGAGCTCAAACTCACAGAATCCGAAAATAAAGGGGTGTTTGCCAATGGCTGGAGGAGGAAAGAGTAAGTAGTTACTGTTTAATTAGTACACAGCTTCAGTTTTGCAAAAAGAGTTCTACAGACTGCACAACACAGCAGTGCTATACAGTACACTTAAAAATGCTATTCTCTCTTCTTTTTCTTCCTCTCTTCCTTCCTCTCCCCACCATCCTCTGGCTTCCACGCCCTCTGAATCCCAGGTATCTTTCTTTACCCTCTAACCCACCAAGGGCCCCAAATCTCAGGCTCTTCACTCCCTTCTCACTGCACTATCTGAGGTCTCGTCATCCCCCTTAAGAGTACAGATCCGAGCCTCAGTGCTGACTCCTCCACCTGCCCCAACGATATTCGGGGGCAGCCAGGACAAGATGCATGGAGGCTGCCCAGCCCGAGGCCTCCCTCCTGCGAGCTGGTTTACCATCTTGCCCCAACTGCCCTAGCTGGCCCAAAGAAGATGCACCCTATTCTGTTCAGTGTTCCTGATGAACACTTCTTCCTGGAACCCCACACCAGCCGGGCACCTGGAACCAGCCTCCCCTAGACACTGAAGAGGCCTCCCCTTCCCACTGGGGCAATGGTGAAGCCACAATCAACAGCTCATTCCTGCCACCCTAGAGCTGAGAAAACAAAGCAAAACAAAACAAAACAAAACAAAACAAAAGAATGAAAACCAATTACGCCACCATACCCTGCTCCAGGAGCAACCTAGTGCTTTGTTTTACTTTTTAAAATTTTAGTAAGCCAGTGAATTCCAGTGAAATACTCTGGGGTTGCAGTAGCCAGAGGAGAACAGAAAACAACTACCACCACAAAACAAAACAGAAATAAGTATAAAACAAAATAAAACAAATCCTTAGGGGTGAAAAGAGAACCCATGCATCCTACTCCTTTTTCATTCCTCTCAGCATCTCTCAGCCGCAATACTCTAGGTGAGTCGGCCTTATGTTCTCATAGCCAGCCAGTAGGCCTGTCCGGGGTGTCTTCTCTGGCCAGAGAAGAAATGGGCCACAGGCTGAATAAACAGGCAGGGCTCATTCTCAAGGGACCCATTTGTAGGAACACAACGAACCCCAAATTAAACACTAATGACTAAGGAGTAGAAGGCTCTACAACAAACTTGTGGCTGGAGAAGTGGAGGTCACTCCTCATGTCATCGTCACCAACACGGTGAGCCAGCACCAGAGTCTTAACCACAAACCAGACCGCTGAGGGGAACAGTGACACTATGGCCTTCTGTGGCTGAACCAGCTGAGGCTGGCGGTATGGAAAGACCAGACCTTGAGCCCCTAGGTGCAGTCAGGGCTGGGGAATATCCATAGTGCTTGGATCAACTAAAAAGAACATAATTTGCTTCCCTGAACCCACAGAGATTTTGTCCTGGATCTAGGCCCCAGATCCTACAAAAGACTGACTTAAATGACATGTTTTCCATCAGGTGAGCTTACTTGAAGGGAGAGGGCTGTGCAACATTTCATGAGCTTATAAAAGTTCTAGAACACCAGCCAAAACTCCTGGCCTCCCTGCTGGGCTCTTGGCTTTCCACGTCCTCTCCTAGGGGCCCACTGGCCTTCACCCCCCAGCTCCCAATTCCTCCCACGCTCAGCCCCCCTGGAGCTCCAAGAAGAAGGCTCGGCTCCCCCTGCAGTCCCTGAACCCCCTCCCCATCTTCCTTCACCTGGAAGGCTTCACAAGACTCTGCCCCTGATTCACCCTGAGATCCAGCTGCCCTCTGAGCTCATGGAGGGCTCCCCAGCCAGCATCTTGGTCACTTCCCTCTGTCATGCCGAGTGGCCCAAGTGGATGAGCCCAAAAGCTGGAGTCAGAGCTGAACTCACACCCAGACTCTGCCAATCCTGGCACAACCTGCAGGGAACCATTTCGGCTCTCTGCCCTCCATGCCTTTCACCTACTTTGGTATCAGCACCCTGGTTTTAAGGAACCGTTCCTATAGACCAGTGTGGGATTCAGTGGGGAAAATCCCACTCTTGGGCTCGAGCCAGCAGCACCCAGGTGCTAGTAACCATGACTGACTCCAGGGTGGCATGTGACCAAACCAGGTCAAGCAGAACCTCCCCTAGGCACTCCTTCCTCCTGAGGTTGCAAGTGCTACGCTGAAGAACCAGAGAAACTGCAGCTGCTGAAAAAGACTTCAACATACACACTTTGAGTCCCTGGATCCAGCTATGCCTGATGCCACTGCCCCCAGTGACTTTCTAGTGATGTGGGCTCTAAATGTCCAGTCCTTCTCTTTGTGTGGTTAATGTTCCAGCTACGTGGAGCTGTACTTTGGTCATTACAACCATAAGTCCAGTTTTACAGAAACAGATCTCTAGAAGCATGGTGTCAATTCCTGAAACAGAGGACTGGTTTAGTCACTGGGTCAGGTAGGAGCAGTGAGGACGTCCACATCTCCCAGCTAGGAAACTGAAATTCCAGACACAAGACAGCAGCCCCACGAGCTGGAATGCAGCCTCCTCCATCTGGCCATTGGAGGCTGGTGCTTCAGGGCACATCATGAAATATCTCAGGACTAAACCTACTGCAGGCACCTCCTAGGGCTACAGCAGAGCCAAAACAAAGCCTTCCAAGCTTCAGTCCTCACAGCATCTACATGAAGCTTGGCTAAGGTGCCCTTTACCTGTGTGCACCAAACTTAGCTGGCTGATAGTCAAGTCAGATCACAGCTGGAAATTTCCTGCGGAAAGCAGAGCCTGAGAAGACAGGGAGACAGGATGCCCTCCACGGGACTTCACAAAGACTCCCTGGTGCTCTCATTGTGCAAGCCTGGGGGTGAGAGGCCCGTGACTCAGCCCAGCCTGCGGCTCACTCCAAACCTAGGGCTGGTGGATAACAGGAGGCCTGAGGCCTGCTGCTAGGGGTAGAACCTGGGGCCTGCATCTATATCCAAGGGCATGGAGAAGTAGTCCTTGGCTCTGACTTCTCCTCCATGAATCCAACACTAGTCGGCCTAAGGCCCATTCCTAGGTCTACAGAGTTGAGGAGCCACTCAGATCCCAAAGCTGCAAAGGAGGCCTCAAACCACTCAACTCATAAGGCCATCCCAAGTGTTCCCCTCCCACCAGGAGGGGCTGCCCAAGGACAGTACTCTAGAAGGACTCTTCACAAATACCCCAAAAGAGTCACGGCATAGTCTCCCAGAGAACGGAGCTGGGCACAGCCACATGGCCAAGACAACAGAACCATACAGGAAGTCTGCTATCCTGCCTAGCAAAACATGGTAACAAGCCACAGGCAGCTACTGGTGGGGTGTTTCCTTTTTCCTAACAGCAGACTTCACTGACGTGAAAACTTATCAAGGGATGGGGAACAGACAGGAAGGAATGGGACCAGGGAGCTCATGTGCCACCCGGGTCCTGCTGATAGCTTCTGCACACTTAGCTCTTCTGGAGAGCTGCTTCTCCTAGAGCCACAACCACACACAAGGTAGGCCTTGGTCACCTGTCTCGGGCTCCCTCAGGACAATCAATCCTAGTTGTTCAGTATGGAGTTTCCAGCAGGCACTTGCTGAACCCACTGCTGGCAAACTATACATTTTCTGTGGGAGTTGGCCCAGGACCTCCAGGGAAACAACAGGAAAGGTCAGATCCCTGCAGAAAGAACCACCACCCAACCGGGAAAAACAAAGATGTGCTGCTGTGCCAGGTCCCCAGCGAGCTCAGAGGACGGAAAGGTGCCGTGGGCTGAACAACTGGAACTGTGTTCAAAGGGCTCATCCCTGTGCAGAGCAGAGACACAGGAACATGGCTGGCAAGGACAGATGGGTCTTACTGGGCATGAGGAGCAGATCTTAGCCCTGGACACACGGAGCTCCTGGAAAGATTAGTTGAGGGTATAGGAAAAATGACCAGCTGTCCTCCGGGGACAGAGAAGGCTGACAGTCATGAGCACTTAGAACCAGGCCTTTGCAAGAGCAGGCAGCACAGTAGACAGGCCTGGAAGGAAAGGCGCTGAAACCAATGCCTTCCAGACTGTTTTCAACACAGTGTAAATGGCACATGCTCTCTACTCCCTCACCTAGGATGGGAGTGGGCTGCTCCATCCAGAGTCCTCTGCTCCTGGAACTGGCCAGTAACATTTCCTTTCCCAGGGCTGCCCCCTGGTCTGACATGTGTGGTCAGGTGACACTGGGATGGCTGAAGTCATAATGGGGCCACAGCAGGGCCTAAGGTACTGGGGAGGAGAATGTCAGCTTCCATTCTGAACCACGATGACTGACGTTTGGTTGGCATTCAAAGATTTTCTGAACAACCCCTACCACCAATGCTGCCCCGGCAAAGCAGACCCTGGGTAGTATGCAGGGCTTCTCTGACTGCAGGCCCTGATCCGTGTGGGCTGAAGAAGGCCAGGAGAAAAAGGCCTTTCCTTACACTAAGCCATCTGGAAGGAAACTGCCATCTGTTTCCATCATCCTCTGGGGCCTCCTCTGTCTCAGGCCAGACATGGCCCAGTGACATCCATCTGGCCTCTGACGCTACTTATAGGTGTGTGAAGTTTGCATGAACCTCAGTTTCTGTATCCATAAAACAGCGTAACCACTACCTCCCACCTCGTAGAAGAGAGATGAAGTCTAACCCATCAGTCAACTGATACTGACTAACACATTCACAATGAGTCATAATTCATGTCTTACTCTCAGACAGCTCTGAACAACTGGTGGTACAAACTGCCTGATGGCAGCACCAGTGGTTCAAGCTGGCAGAAAAGTGTTCTGAGGGCAACATCTCCCTGACTGTATGTGCACATGTGACCAGGATGACAGGAGATGCAGGTCCAGATTTAGGACATTTGGGAGGGGCCTGAGAGCTAGTGCTCTAGCTCTTGGGTGCACATGGGATAACTGTGCCCTGATCAACCCCCCCCCACACACACACACAATAGTCACCTATCTTCCAAGGGTGAATATTTCTGGATATACCGCTAAACTTCGGTTAGGTCTGACGGTCTCAGGATATTTGTACTTGGGGACTGAAGGATTGATGGGGCATTCTGAGCTCCTAAGAGCGGGGCTCCCTGTGGGGCCCACAGATGACTGAGGAGCTGCTGTCTGCTGGATGGACCCATCACTGAATGACAGACCAGCATGGCTGCATGTGCTACCAGGAGGCACTGGAAGCAGGAGCAAGTTAGAGGCCAGGATTCACCCAAAGCCAGAGCCTCTGGGAGGGCCCAGTCCATCTCAGGGGCCACCAAGAGGCCCTAAAAATTCAGTTCTACTCCTGGCAGGAGTCAGTCAGTCTGAGCACATGCGTGATTAAAACCCTGGAGACAGAGGGCACAAGGGACTAGACATAGACCCCTCAAATGTGAAAACAGTGGTCCTTCCATGCAGATATTTTATTTTTCTATCTTAGTGGGAGAAATGTGGTTTATGAATAAACAAAATAGCTAGTAACTTTTCCTTACAGAAGGTGGAGGGTCATGTACACCATTTCCCCACCATTATGATTTATATCTAGATGTCCCCCAAGAGTCTTGAGTAACCCACACACTCAAACGTGGGCTTTGTAAAGGTGGTTGGGTTGAGGGAGCATCACGGCTGACTTGTTAGGAGATGGGGCCTGGTTGGAAGAGGCAGCTCCCAAAAGTGGGCTCCGAAAGGGTTCATCTCCCTTGCAGGCTCCACCAATGACTTTCTCTACTTCCAGGCCACTAGGCCATGAGCCGCTTTTCTTCTGCCATGCCCCTGCACTATGCTGTCCTGCCTCACCACAGGCTGAAACTGGGAGCCAAAACAAACCTCTCTATTTTAAAATTGCGGGTGTCAGGTACTGTGTCTCACCAACAAGCAAGTAACTAAGACAGATTATGGTACCAAAAAAGAGGGGTCCTTGCTGACCTCCGTGTAGTTCAGAAGCCTTTGGAAGTAGTTTCTTGAAGGAGTTTGGAAAGGTTTGGAGATGCCAGTTGGAAAATCAGTCCTAGAATACTGTAAGTCAAGATGATGAGAGATTCTCTTGGGAGCTCAAAAGACCAAAATGCTGATTAAGAAAATCAAAAAGCAGAAGGTATAAACCAGGTTTAAGTTTCAGTTGGAAACAGGCCTCCACAGCATTTGCACTTGAGATTATAGGTGTGTTTTGCTATGTAAGAAAATCTGTCATTTTATTCACGTCCTGAGATTCTAAGGGAGGCTAAGATTAAGGGTGGCAGACTAATCTGGCTGAGAAACTTTCAAAGTAGCCCAATATTCAGGCTGTTGCATGGGTACTGTTGGGGGCTTTTAATGAGGTCTACATTGAGAATCAGGAGCAAATGGCACAGCCGGGTAATCTGTAAAGTTCTGAGTTTTACCAGAAAGGAAACTCCTTTATAGTTGGAACCTGTAAAGTAGGAGAAGAGAACTTGGTTGCTGAAAAGATTAGTATTAAAAAGAAAACAAACACTTTACACAGGGACAAACAAAAGATGCCTTGAGGCAATAGGAGGAAAGACCCCATCATTCAGACTCCAGAATATAAAGTTAGACTTTATTTTGAGAAGGCCTGTCCAGAAAGGCCACCTAGGAAACTGGCTTCCTAGGATTCTAGTCACAGTGCTCAGTCATTTAGGCACTAAGAGGCCCCTGCAGCCATGATCCAAAAGGGCCTGGCTACCACTAGAACCAGCAGAGACCTTGGTCATTCATGTGGCGCTGGTTTTATATACATGCAGCATGTAAGAATTATGGGGTTATGGAGAGGCTTCCACCCAGATTTCAGAAGAACACTTGAGAGTCCAGGCAGTGTGTACCTGAGAAGGCAGTGCGGGAAGCTGTGAGAATGAAGCCAAAAATGCAGCAGAGACTCCAAAAAGTTGGAGAAGCCAGGACTGCAGCACATCTGAAGAAAACCACAAGGAGTGGGCAAAGCTGGCCTAACAGAGAAGTTAAGAGGGATATAACCTCTGGCAACGCTGCAGAGGCAGGGCTGCCCAAGCCCTCTGTAGTTTGTACTTTGCCATAACTTGTTCTGGGTGCTGGACATGGAACTACAAAACTTAATATTTGCCCTGCTGTGTTTTGGACTTGCTTTGGTCCTCTAGGCTTCTATCCCTCTTTTCCTCCATTTTTCTAATAGGAATGTTTACCCCATGCCATTGTATTTTGGTAGCGTTTTAACTTTCTGTGTTTTGTTTTGTTTTGTTTTGTTCTGTTTTGTTTTGTTTTGAGATAGGATCACACTATGTAGTTCAGACTGGCCTTGAACTCTTATCCTAGGCAGGCCTCAAACTCACAATGATCCTCCTGCCTCAAGCCTCTCAAGTGCTGGGATTATAGGAATGCACACCATGCTAGGCTAAATTTCTTTTTTATTTTTACAAGGACTCACAGCTAAGAGTATGCTGTGAGTCTCTAGGAGACTGACTTGGACATTCCTGTACTGCTGAAACTGTTAAAACTTTGGTACTCTTAGAGATGGACAAAATGTATTTTGCATAAGAAGATGCTCATGCGTTTTTTGGGGCGTGGGATGTTATGTGTATATCTAGATGTCCTCCAAAAGTCTCTTGGGCTCACAGGTTAGGCTTTTGAAAGACAATTGGATTATCGGGGCATTGCAATTGACTTGCTGTTAAAAAGTCAGGCTTGGTCAGAAGAGGTGGGTCATAGGAGGTGTGATCAGGAAGGGTGTATCTCCTTTCCCAACTCCTCCACTGATTCTCTCTGCTTCTTGGCCACCATGCCATGAGCCACTTTTCCTCTGCCATCCCCCTGTGCCATGCTGTCTTAGTTTGGTACCAGCAGTCTATGGGCTGAAACATGAGCCAAAATAAACTTCCTTTAAATTTGAGGTGTCAGGTATTGTGTCTCAGCAACAAAAGAATAACTCAGACACCCACCCTCTACTCTCTCACTCTCCAAACAAGTATGTGTGTTGTATTTCTACACTTTGGGCAAGAAGAACCCAAGACAACTGCCATGTCCCCATCTCACAAGCTCCTGGGATGGCATCTAAGCTCCCTGACAGTCAGAGGACCTCTGATCTAACACACTGTAGACATCGCCACCCTCTTTAGAGGAGGGCCACACTGCCAAGTCCCCCTGATCAGACAGGGTCTGTTGAGTGGGCTTGCGTGTCTTTTAGGGGTGGGACAAAGAAACCCAAAGCCTGCCCCAACTTCTCAAACAAGAACATCAGCTCCAAGTTACAGATGCCTACATGAGGTCCCACCAAGCCTCCCAGTGTGACCAACTTGCACTCTCCTGTGACACTGTCCTCTTCCTCTAGCCTGGTATGCTTGAGCTGGGTAGTATCAAATAAAACCAAGAAGCAGAACTAACACAAAATGGTTGTAACACTATTGCATAAGAACCAGGCAGGGGTGGAAGTCCTCTGGAGAGAGACAGAGCCAAGGTGAAGGGCAGCCTGAGCATGGAGGAGTCATACAAACTACACATACAAACTCATCCAAGTCCCTCTGGTCAGTCTGAACTTGCTTTACATGAGGGTTTGGCCAAGATCACTTCTGATCCCTTTCAACCTAAAATTCTGAGCAATGACATCACAGAATACCCAATAGCTCTAGCTGCCTGGGTTCAAATGCTGGCTCTGCCACTTCCTGTGAGATCTCGCAGGAGCAGCCTCTGAAGATCTTAACGTCTCATTCTTAACAGGGGAGGTCTCAGTGAAGGCACATCTCCCTCAGAGTGAGGGCTTAGGGAGTTCAAGGGACTCCTGCTGCCACTTTCCTCATGCTCCCAAATGCAGGAAGTCCAGTGACCAGACAACTTCATCGCCATTTACACGTGGCCTTCGCTCCGCATGGAGAGGCCCCAGCTCCCCCCAGGCCCAGGCAAGTCCACATCATGCACATGCTGGGGGCTTCAGCCCTGGTCTCAAGTACGCAGTCAGTTGAATGTTGGCATGCCAAGCAGCAGGTACGGCCCCTGGGGCAGGATAAGGAGCACAAGCGGAGAGGGTGCAGTCACTGAGGGGTGGGGAGCCAGCATATCCCGAGACCAAGCAACCTATGCTGGCAATGCAGCTCCTTACCTCCCTGTAGGATCTCTGAGCACCTGGATCGTGTTCCCCCAAGAAGCTGGAGGCATGCTGGAAAGAGTAGAGAGCAAGAGACAGGAAGCAATATGTACTGAGCAGGGGTGACAGACAACTGAATAGGACACTCCTGGAAGGAATTCAGGGTGTCATCATGGAGATCAAAAGACCCAAGTGGCAAACAAAGGAAGATCACTCCAAGCTGACCTGTGCGCAGGCACAGGGAGGAGAGGGGCATGAGCAAGCAAGGAGAGGGGCAAGAATGAGCAAAATGACCACAACAGACTGGGTACCATGGATGAGCACTGCCCTCCTGCAGACTGGTGCCAGCTCTGCCTAGGACAGCTAACCCAGCAGATTTCCTGGGACAGTGTGAACTTCGTAATGTGGAGGATCCAGGAACCTAGCCTGACCCTCAGAAAAGCCCCTCCAGCCATGGCCAGGGAAGGTGGGGAGGGGTGGTATCCTCCAAGTATATCACAGTCACTATTACTGGAACCCAGATGACAGAGAGGGGTATATGTGTGTTAGGGCCTGGAGGGGCCAGCATCAGATGGTCAAAGTTCCAGTCCTGGTTATACCATGAATCTGGGTAAGTTCAGGTGAGGTTACAGATTCTCTCTGGGCCTCAGTTTCCTCGTGTATAGAAAATGCCCCTATCACAATAGAAAGAAGATAACACATACTCTATCAGTGCCAGGCAACAAATGTCATTGGGTCATAGGTGGCATTTTTAGACTTTCCCAAGGGATTGGTTTATGCTGAAAAAGAACAATATCTAAGACTGCCAGTCTCACCTAGGCAGAGAGGCTCCCAGGACCTCTCTGCTACCAAGGCCTACCCTCAGGCCATCCCAGGGCTGATAGCCTTGAAGAACGAAGTCTGGGAAACACGACTGGAGGCTGGTTTGGTGGCAACGTTTCCATGCAGGGACCTTTCCACAGCCCCCTCATGAAACCCTATGTGCTCCATCTCCCTGCAGAGTGCCCTTTGCCCTGGGAAGGCTGTGAGCTCCCTCGGGCCAGAAACTGTTTACCACTGGACCCTGGCAGCCCCTCCCTGGGAATCACAGACGCCTCCACAGCACCAAGCATCAACGTGCAGCTTCAGAGTTCAAAAAGGAGACAGCACACTGCTTGCGTCTTTCTCAAGCTGGTCACACAACTCAGCTGACTCCTCCTGGTCACGGGAACCCTAGGAGGCTAACCCTATCTTACTGGGGAGAAAACTGAGGCTTGCTCCAGGGCACACACCTGGCCAAAGGGTTGGGCGAGAAGTCCTCTGAGAGCCCTCCAGTCGTGCCGACTGGACACTAATATCTGGGCCCTGCTCAGGATTGAGGGTGGACGGTGTCCTGCAGGCCTGCCCCCAACACTGCCTCCACTCCCCTTGACTGCCACCCACTCCAGGTACACAAGGGCCAGAGAGAAAAGAGCTGGGCATGGCGTGGGGAGCCCAAGCTGGTGGTCACAGCTACCTTTGATGACTAGTGCCTCCGACAGCAGTCGCATCTTATACAGGGGCTTGTTCTCCACAGACAGATCATCAATCCCAGCCCGCGCGTACATGCTGATGGCATCTCGGTAGGAGCCCTCCACGTAATGCAGCTTGCCCAGGATCAGCATGGCCTCACACATGTACTGTGGCTGAAAGGACAGAGCCAAGTTAGCAGGCTCCACCCCAAAGCTTCCACCCCACTCCTCTCCAGTACCTAGGACAAAGACCCCCTCCAAGCCAGAAGCCGTGATTTGCCTGAGACCCCCACTCGGAAACCACCCCCCAGAAGCCTCCCTGAGGCCATTACTACCCTCTCTCCATACCTGTGTTCCGTCGCCACCTCACAGCTCTTAGAGAAATGCTTATGTGTCCCCAGTTGCTTTGTGTGCGCCTAGAATCCAGGCAGCTGCAGCCTGGGCCCTGTCTCTCTCTTCTGAGACCCCAAAGGCTCCAGCCCAGGCTGGCACTCAGGAATTCTGGCCCTTCCTCTGAGCATGAGTGGGGTGGCTGGGGCTGAGCCAAGAGTTATGGGCTCTGAAGCTTACAATTTGGGAGTCATGTTTATACACATACGTACACAGGAACAAGTACATAATAGGGTGACATGCCTCAGATGGAAGCTGGTGAGGTCCTTTATGGGGAGAAGCGGTCACATTACCAGTATGGGACCAAAGACAGGAGCAGAGGGCCTGCTATGTCACAGTCCTCATCTTATCAGAAGTGGGCAAAGTGCAGAGCCTAGGAGGCCAAAAGTACCTGCATTTAATCTGCTTTCTTTCCCCTGCTTTTATCAAGGTCGCCTGCACCTTCCCCCAGCCCAGGGACTCTTAGGGCTTCCCTAAGTCTCGCAGACATCTGGGCCAGCCTGGCCACCCCTACCTTAGTAGCCAGTGCTGTTGACTGAGGGCAGCTGAGCTGGCCCTGAGCTGGGCCGCCCAGTCCACAGTTCCACCCTTCTATGTGGGCTCAGTCCCACTGTGGGGGCTCTCACCCCTTCAGGTCCTGGCCTCCACCCCTGTGCTCAACCAGCCCACAGTCCCCTGCCCCTGCCCCTGCCATGGTGGCACTAATCTGTCCATAAAACTCTTTGGAGATACAGTAGCAGACCCTGCCCTAGCCTCTGTCACTGGCAGGAAGGAGCTTCCTGTGCGGAGGTAAGAATGAGAGCTGTGGCCCTAGATGCAGGTTCCACCCCCTTCCCACCCCTATCATCTGCTGCCTTCTAAGGCCATGGCAAAGCCAGCCCCAGGGAAGCAAAGTTTTCCTTCCCCGCTGGTCTCTGGTTTTTCTCAGCACTCCTTCCTCTGTTGCCTGGGCTCACTAGGCCCTTCCTCTCAGCCTGTGCCGTGCTCTCCATCCTTAGGGCCTTGCTCAAGCCCATCTCCTCCAGGAAGCCCCCTTGATATCCCAGGAGCTTCTCCTGCTGAATTCCTATAGTACCCTGGGGGGCAGGTCCTATCAGCATCAGCACACAGACCTGCTCTCACTGACTATTGATTGACTCTCAAAGGCTACATTTTTCAAGGGTATCTGCTAGTTTCCCCTAAGAGGCCACCCACTTCCTGGGCCAGGGCCACAGATGTCATACCCCCAGAGGGATGCAGCCCATAGTGCTTCTGAGCTGGGCAGTGACTCTGTCATTCTGCACTGGTCTCAAGCCACAGGCTCCCTTCCTCCCTGCTCAGCTTCAGTTTCTTCATTGGCACGGGAGAGACAGTAACACCCCTCACCTCCCATCACTGACATGCTAAGAGCATTAACAGGGCAAAGTCCCAAGAAAGGCGCTAGGTAAGTACAGGACACGGCTAATTATGATGATTATCCACTCCTTGTGGATGAGAAGGCCGAGAGGCTCCTAAAGATACACTTCAGGGTATAAAGATGGCATGGTTAGTGGTGGCTTTTGGTGGGCTCACAACCACTTACAACAGATCTTCCACATGGATGATAGGAACAACGCCCCGAATATTTCATGAAGCTAAATTTATATTTTTTAAAAAGCTGCTGTTAGTCCTGAAAGTCTAACTCTTTTGCCTTTTGGTGTTAAGATGCATTTTTCTTTTCTGGAACAATGGTAACAGTATAGTTTTGCTGTTAATTTTTGCTTTTCTAAGGTCCTGACTTGGCAACATTAAATGTCAGCTCCTCTCTCTGGGACTTTGACTCTGAAGAGTTCTTGGTCTGTCAACCCAACAGTCAGCACCTGAAAGCCCTGGTCTAAGGGAAAGATGCTCTGGGTGGGCTGGAGTACCCTGCCATCATGGATTCTATTTGTGCCTTATTGTGCCTTTCCAGGGGAAGGAAAGAATGACCCTGTGGGTGTATAGCAGGAAAACACAGAAGTGAGACCTATAAAAGTAGAAGTGCCACATCATCCTTAATTCAAGTTGCCAATATTTTATATCTATTCTGGAATTTCCTAGAAACAAAAAGAAGTGGCAGACAGAATTACAGCTTGGGAGACAGAGACAAATGGGCCCAAGTTCAAGAACTAACACACCCTTCTTTTCCCGCCATCTTGGAGCCCAGGGAGGCCTGCTGGGAATAGGACTTCTAAAAGGCAAGTATGTCTAGAAGACTGTGGTGCAAGGCCATTTTTGCTGGCTATAAGCGGGGTCTCCGGAACCAGAGGGAACACACAGCCCTTCTTAAAATTGAAGGTGCTTATGCCCGCGATGAAACTGAATTCTACTTGGGCAAGAGATGTGCTTATGTCTACAAACCGAAAAACAACACAGTGACTCCAGGTGGCAAACCAAACAAAACCAGAGTGATCTGAGGAAAGGTAACTTGGGCCCATGGAAACAGCGGCATGGTTCGTGCCAAGTTCCGAAGCAACCTTCCTGCTAAGGCCATTGGACACCAAATCCATGTGATGCTGTACCCCTCAAGGATTTAACTAATGGAAAATAAAAGTGGATTTGTGCTCTTATTAAAAAAAAAAAAAAAAAAAAAACTAACACACTTGCTAGTGTGGTCCTTGGCAACGGGATCACCTCTCTGGGTCTTGGGAACAGGGCTAAAGGAAATACCTTGCAGAAGACAGCTGGGAAGCCTTGAAGGGCTGCTGCAACCCCTGGAGTTCAGTGAACAGAAGTTACACAAGGGGCTTGTTTTTATAAACCCCCAAGAACCAGGCCAGATAGGATCTTAGAGACCTCCCAGAGTTAAGAGTTTCAAACTAACCAGGAGGTACCTTAGGAGCGTCTCTCCCTCCCCTCTCCTCCTCACTTGTCAGAACTTGGGATTTAGGGAAATCCACCTATGATTGTACCTGCTGCCAGGATATAACATCCCAGCCATACCCTAGCCTTTGGAGGTAAGACAGAGAGGCCTCATAAACTACTTTGAATATTCTATTTTCCTCTGGCCCAGGTAACAGTGAATTTCTCCATGTTACTGATTATTGGTTATATAATATGTCTTGGTTTAATAAAACACAGTAAAATTTATATTTAATAAATGAATTTGCAGGTTGGGTGTGGCGGCACACACCTGTAATCCCACATTTAGGACATTAAGACAGAAGGATCACAAATTTAAAGCCAACTTCGGCTATACAGTGAGATTCAAAAAACAATAATAATAATAATAATAAATAAATGCAATATGATAGGTGACACAGTTTGCACAATACATGCTGGTATTATTCTTTCAATACAAATGAAGTTCATGAGGAGAGAAAGCTCCCACTGAAAACTCTCCATGAAAAAGTAATTTATCAAACATATATGCTACAGCGCTACAGAAAGCTCTGTGTGTGCATTTGTGTGTGCACACACGTTTGTAAATGCACAAAGAAAGGCATGCGGGATCCACATCCAACAGTGACTAGGGCTCCGCTGCAGGACAAGGAGTTAAGGCGGGAAGGTGACACTCAAAGACCTTTGCCATTCAAATTGCTTGTTTACTGACTGCATTTTCATAGTAGTCCTAAATTATTTATTTTTTAAAAAGTAGCTAATGGGGGCTGGGGACTTAGCTCAGTGGCTTAAGTGCCTGCCTGGCAAGCACGAGGTTGTGAGTTTGATCCCCGGTACCAAAAAAAAAAAAAAAAGTAGCTAATGGAATCTACTAGAAAGAAACAGAGGCCTTGGTGGGAAAAGCTTGGAACCCACACAAGTCTAACCTTTCCAATAGGTAGATGAGGAACAGGAGGGCCCAGTCAGGTCAGGGGCCAACCTCAGGCTCAAGCAGCTACTTTAACCCAATGCAACCCTCACACTGTTAAAATAATCCCTATCAAAGAACTAGAAGCAAAAATCTTGAACTTCTGGCATACTCTCCCATCTTTCCACCCCTCTACCACTTATAAAATAAGACCCACATTCTTGTCTATCGCTAAAGTTCTCGCTTTCTGACCCCAATGCACCCTTAGAACCTAATTACATACCATGCCCACTTACTTCTGCTAAGCTAACCAGCTGCCCCAGGATTAGTTATAAGAACACTTCAATCACATATTGTTTTCTTGGCCTGAATTCCCCAGCCCTATCTCTGTGGTACATAACCCATTCCCTCTTCCAGATTCAGTGTCCAGAAGGCCCCAGTTTCCATATTACTATCACCCCAGTCTGTCCTCTTCCTTTTTCCAGGAAAGTGACTCCTTGGGCTCCCACATACTCCATCCCCGCACCACCTGTCACAGGACAAAGGCTATTTATTCATTTGCTCCCAAGCCTTATCTTCCTAATGGATGTGCAACTTCCTGAGGGCAAGGTCCATGCTAGTTTCATCTTGGTTTCCCTCAGTGTACTAAACACAACGCCCTCCACACTGCAGGTCTCGAGAAAATGCTTAACGAAGTACTTGGAACATCTCTTGAAAAATCACCTTCTGTTTTCATCTATAATGACATACCCATGCCCTTATTACAGCTTAGCACACACTTTAATCTAGAACAGTCTTAAACTTTGATGCTCCAATGAATAACTGGGAAATCTTGTTAAAATACAGATTCTGATTCACATTTTGCACTTCTAACCAGCTCACCAGTGGTGCTTGATAAATACACATAGACTTATACCAGCTTGCCATATTCTGGAGCTCTTCTGTTGCTGGTTAGCTCTGTATACATGCCGCTGTCAACTATGGTCACTGAGATCTTACTTCCCGAGAACACCCAAGGATCCCAAGGAGCCAGGCACATCTTACATCAGCCAAGCACTATCCAACAGAAATATAACTTAAGTCACAAGTGTAAGCTGTATGTGTAATTTTAAAAATTCTAATAAAATTTTTGGGATATATTTAGGAAATTAAAAATTATGAAATTAATTTTAGTAGTATTTTCATTAATACAATATATGCAAAGGATTGTCACTAGAATGTATAATCAATATAAAAAGTTAGTTCTCCCTGTTTTGTTTTATAGTACTAAGATGGAACTTAGGGCCTGTACAAAGAACTCCCCTCTGCCTTTTTTTTTTTTTTAACACAGGGTCTTACTAAGTGACTAAGTTACTTTCGATCAGCCTGCCACGGCCTAAAAATTACAGGTACGCATTACCACACCGAGTTAAGTACCCAGTGCTCTTCAACATTTCTTGTTTCACATCAAGTCTGCAATCATTCACACTCAGGGGCATCTCAATGTACACTAGCCACGCCATCAGTGATAAAGTGCCCGATGCAGCTATGGCTAGCATACGGAGGACTGCCAGGCCAACTCTTAAGACAGACTTGTTGCCTTAGTGACCAAGTGACTCAGACAGGGCTGGGACAGCATATGGCAGACAAGACAAAGAGGAGAGGAGGCTCTGGGCTTGTGGTCTGACAACTCACCGACAGCTGCCCGTGGTTAAGGACACTGCTCAGGTAATTTTTGGCTTCAATCATCCTGCTCTCGTTTTTCTCCAGTAGAGGGATGGAGTCTTTTATTTTGCCTTGGTTCTCCTTCAAACACTGCTCCAGGAGGGCCTCGGCCAGCAGCAATTTTCCAAAGTCATCTGAAAAGCAAGGCATGGATCAGAATGGGTAGTAAGGGCAGCTTCTGGGAGTGACCCAAAGTCTATGTGGAGACTGGCACTACCCTTGGACCCCCCCAACACTCCCACCCAGCATATGAGTGGTACACATTTTCCATAAACTCAGAGAGCTTTTAAAGAGCAGCATAGTTATAGTATAAGTTGCCACTTTGGGTTTGCTTCCTGCTCTAGTTTAATACTTGAGAAGGTGGACTTTCCAGGATTTAGAGACAAATTTCCAGAATTTCAGAATTTAAAATAAAGGCCAAAGTCATATGTAGGTCCTGCTGCAGATAGTAAGTTTTTAAACCAAGAAGAAATTCTCCCCAAACTACTGAAGAGGAAAACTATATCGGGTGGCTTACTAATGCATTTTCCCAGGCTCCTAACGTCTGTGTAAACATAAATTGTTTTCTCCCATTTTGAGGTATTTTTAATGTGGCTCACTGGCAGTCTAAGCAGAGTGAGGTAGGAAGCCCGTGGACTGGAGGGTGCAGGCAAATGCTTGAGCACGTTTCCTGTTGGTACTTTTGCGAGTTCTCTCAAATACAGAGCTCATCTTCATACCTTACCAGCTGGCAGGAGGCTCCCCACTGCTTGGCTGAACTTGCTGCCTCCCATTGCCACACAGAAAACTCCAGTCTCCTTACCACCATACTCCTGCCATATGCAGTAGAGGTGACTTGGGCACGTGAGCAAGGTGTTTGGGGTGCAGCGTCTGGGACCAAGTATGGCTTCAAGTAGCTGAGGTGACTGTTCAGTGTCCCTCCCCAGCTAGTTCTCTGGGTAGGGACCAGGGCTACCACTCACTACAAGTACCCAGCAATTACCTGTTGAATAAATCAGGTCCTTTCAACCCCCCAAAGAAGAAGCCATCAGGATCAGCGAGACAAGTGCCTACCAATCAGTCTCTAGAGATACCTGCTCAGCCCATCTTTTCAGTTCGATTTGCAGCCAGGCTGCTTCTCCTTCCTCACTCTTAGGATCTCAAAGTTTTCTCATCTTAAAGCCACTGGTCCAAAACAGCATACTTCTAAAGAAGAATCTCCTCCCCTTAGAAAGGCTTCCTGCAGAGAGCAGCCCTGATTCTCAGAATCCTAACAGTAACAGTCCCAGGAGGTTTTTGCCCTGAGAACATCAGATATGATATCTTTTGCTACTTACCTCATGTTTTTTAAAATGAACATCTTGAGAAAATACCCATAAAAGTACCTGGCCCAAACTCCAATCCATTGCTATCAGAGCACAAGTGGGTAGAAGCTTTCTAAAGGGGCTGTCTGACACCACCGATCAAACGTGCTTCTGCGTATCCCAATGGTCCAGCAATCCTGTCACTACAGA